>JANIJG010015633.1:0-67738 GCA_024611175.1 Megaceryle torquata | reverse complement strand
CCTTTCTTTTCTGTCTCTGTTTTCTTCCCTGTCCTATCCACTCTAGGGACTTTGTTGTGTTACTCTAATAAAAGTTTGTTGTGTACGTGACATCTGACCTCGTTTGCGTCTTAATTTCACCATTTGGGATCTCCTTTAAACCTTTTCACAGGTCCTGCCAGACAACAAAGGGGTGCAGCTGCTGTGTGGCTTATACCAGGGGAGGGAAGGCAGAACCCAGCTGCACCCAGCCTCCCACTGTGGTGAGGAGCGTTAGAAAGCAAAGGGGTACTGCCCGATCTCTCGCAAGACCACACACCAGCCCCAGTGCCTATTTGTGCACCTGATACCGTGTTATCTTTGTTTTGTCCTGGCAAGATCGTAAAAATGGCCACGTATCTGAATACCAGATCGTGATAGTATATATTCCACAATTATTATATTTTCATTAAAGCCGTTCTACTTTTCCTTTTTCTAATTGCTAAGTCTCTCTCCCTTATTCCTTTTCTCTTCTCCTTTCGGGACAGTGGGGACTTAACAGAGAGCATCTGTTATAGGTCTAGAGGACTGTCCTGACCCTAAACCATAACAAATACCTACTTAGTGCTTGTCTAGATACCAGCTGCTGTATAATTACTACAAAGGTCCGCCTAGACAAATAGGCTTGGAGTGAATACTTGAGATCTAGATATCTGTATTTAGTTCTTCTTTCGAAATCTCAACAAAGCTGAGGCTAAGTTGGGAGGGCAAAGATATATATCTATTCATACATACATGGACATATAAAATATCTTTTTCATTTCTTGTAACAAAATTCCTGCGTTGTTCCTGGACCACGGCAATCTCCAAAAGACATTAATTTAGATGTCTTGCTAATATCACAAGGATTACACCCCTCTGGAGATCAATGCCAAAGCTCTCATTCATGTCAATAGGACTCAGGGACAGGAATGACTTTTTAGAATAGGTATCTTTTATTTACAATGTTGCTTTCTTTCTGCAACTGCATTTGCTCAAGGGCTGTAGCCTATGTAACTATTTTGTTGTTCTCACTTAAGGCCACTGACTTGGTGGCTAGTCTTTTACTTCACCTCTAACCCAATTTGGCAGACGATAGTCACTATTCATGAGTGGTTCTACCAGTTTTTCTATGAGAAAAGAGAAGTAGCATTGTTGGTGTAGTATTATCCTTGATCTTAAAACAAAGGCTCTATTTCACCAAATATCAACCAGAAACTTGCTTGGATTTACAAGTTCCCATTGCTAAAGCCAAAATGTCATTTCAGCTTAAATTTAAACTGTGTGGTGTAAGAATAATAATCCAAATATAGAAATGTCTTCTCGAGAGTCATAGTTGCAGTCACTTCAGGACAACTGTGTCTACATAGAAACTGGCATCTGTGACCTCATTGCAGTCTACAACTTTGTCAAGAGGGGCAGCAGAGAAGGACGTGCTGATCTCCTCTCTCTGGTGACCAGTGATAGGACATGAGGAAATTGTATGAAACTGTAGCAGGGGAAGTTCAGATTGAACATTAGGAAAAGTTTCTTCACTGAGAGGGTGGTTGGTCATTGGAACAGGATCTCCAGATCACAGCACCAAGCCTGTCAGAATTTGAGGAGGATCTGGATGATGCTCTTAAGTCATATGGTCTAGTTTTAGGTAGTCCTACAAGGAGCAGGGAGTTGCAATTGATGATCCTTATGGGTCCCTTGTGATATTCTATAATTCTGTGATACTGTAATTTTTCATTCTCAAGGTGTCCTCCCTGTAGGCTGCCAGTCTGTTGTTCCAGTGTCATATTAGAGGTTTGGAATACACTGTGGCTTTCTGGATGACACTCAACATCTATAGACATGGCAACTATATCCAGCCCGGCAAGTTTCAAACTTCACTTTTTCTTCTGATTCCATAATGCTTGTAATATTAGCAACACAGATGGAAGGAAGAAGATAAGTGACACTTTGTATCCTAAAGCTGGAGAGGAAAACAAGTGAAATTGAGTGCTCTATCTACTTGTCTGGTATAAATTTATTTAATTATTTTTTCTCCTTTCTCTCTCTCTCTTTTTTTTTTTTTTTTTTTTCCTGAAATACGCATATTATATACTGTGCTGAATAGATATAGAGTTATCTATTTGCATCCATTGCGTGCAGAGCTAACTTACTATTCTGGGATATCTAGACACACAGAGAATGTGAGCTAGTAAGACAGTGATATGTAGAAACTTTCAGTATACTTAACACAAAATGCAATGTAATCTTAGATTTTTCTTGAAAATTCACAAAGGATGCTGAATTTTTAAGAAATTATGCTTTTTTAGGAAAATAAAGTATCACTGGTTCTGGAGTGTAAGCTAGTTGATACTGTTTTATATATGCTGAAGAAAATCAAGGTTTCATTTCATACATTAAGCAGGGTGAATCAGATTGTATATGACACATCTACAGTGTGACAAATGGGTTTGTAAAGTATTACTTGCACAGCATAATGGTAATTTGTCTACTCAGTGGCTGTAACAAATGCATTACATTTTTGTTTAACAGTTATAATTTATCATTTCAATACACAAAATACTTTATTTCTCAACAGGGGATAAATAGGATGCCAACATTAAAGTTACATTTATTTCACAAAAGCAGTACTACTAATTCAATCTTGTGTCTCCCGGTAAGTAGGAGCCAGGTTGTGACTGTGCGACTACATTTTTAAGAATAGTAGAAAATTATACTGTATAAAGAACCATGCTCCATGAATGCTCCACACTCAGGTGTAACGCTATGTGGAGATGTCATAGGACACATTTATTTTTAAGTATATTTGAGACAGAAATTGTGACCACTTTATCTATATTTGTTGGTATGGGCTTAAGGAATATCTAAATATCTAAGTAAATCTAAAATATTAAATTTATTTTTCTCTTCACAAGTTCTTAGAAAATTTTGCTTGCCCATATCAGTCTAAAAAAAAAAAAGTCCCTAGATTTGGTAGACCTGTTAAAATACAATAATGCAACCAGAGGAAAAAAAAAAAATCTGCAGTAGAAATTCTTACTAGCAGTATTTAAGATAAATAAAGATATACACACCAATTATGGGGTTTTTTTCTGTTATGGACATGTAAGACATGTTTTCTGTCTAATCTATTATATAAAACATATGTATGATAATCATTATTAATCTCATTTAATGTTACTCTGATATAATCTCAGAAGGGTATTAAGTTCTTAACAGGTGGGATCTCACAGCAGTGGTCATTTTGATATAAATGAATGGGTAATTAAGAGTTGCAAAAGTCTAATGAGGATTTATTCTAGATTAGAAAATATAAGAAGTAGGTTTAGTATTTCTTTAGATTCAGTTTGTCTTTAATCTTAAATGCAGTAATTTTTTTTCCACATGTGCTTGGAATAGAATAGACTATTTTATCTAATCCAATTGCCTGACCAATTCAGGGCTAACCAATTTAAAGCATGTTATCAAGGGCATTGTTCAAATGCCTCTTAAGCACTGACAAGCTCAGGGCATCAACTACCTCCCTAGGAAGGTTGTTCTAGAGTTTGACCACCCTCTCAGTAAAGAAAAACTTCCTAATGTCCAGTCTAAACCTCCTCTGATGTATCTTTGAACCATTCCCATGTGTGCTGTCACTGGATCCCAGTGAGAAGAGCTCAGCACCTCCCTCTCCACTTCCCCTCCTCAGGAAGGTGTAGGTAGCAATGAGTTGACCTCTCATTCTCCTTCTCTCCAAACTAGACGAGTTCAAAGTCCTCAGCCTATCCTCATAGGATATTCCTTCCAGCCCCTACAACAGTTCTGTTGCTCTTCTCTGCACGCTCTCAAGGACCTTCACATCCTTCTTAAATGTTAGGGCTCAGAACTACACACAGCACTCAAGATGATGCTAAACCAACACTGAATACAGCGGGATAATCATCTCTTTAGACCAGATGGTTATACAATATTTGAAGTACCCTGAGATGCAATTTGTCCCCTTGGCTGCCAGGGCACACTGCTGACTTCTGTTGAGCCTGCTGTCAATGAGGTCCCTTTCTGCAGGACTGCTCTCCAGCCACTCCTCTCCAGCCACTCCTCTCCCCTTTTATACTTGTGCCTGGCATTACTCCATCCTAGGTGCAGAATCTGATATTTTGACTTGTTAAATTACTTCACATTGATGAGTGCCCAATGCTCCAATCTATCTAGATCCCTGTGTGAGACTTCATGTGACTCAAGAGTGTAAACAGCACCTCCCAGTGTGGTATCATCATCAAACTTGCTAATGATGTATTCAACTGCTACATCCAGATCATTGACAGATACATTGAACAGAATTGGCCCTGGAGTTGAGCCCAGAGGAACACCCCTGGTGACAGGTCACCAGGCAGATGTATCCCTATTCACTACACTTTGAACCCTGCCCTTCAGCCACTTTTACACCCAATGCACCATGAACCTGCTCATCCCACAGTTAGAATACTTGGTGCTGTGAGGGACAGTATCCAAAATCCAAAATCCAGAAAAACTACATCCACCACCTTCCTTTCATCCACTAGGTGCATGATCCTATCATAAAAGGGTATTAAATTAGTTAAACAGGACTTTCCCTTTGTGAACCCATACTGACTGTGCCTGATTGTTCTTTAAATATCTTTCAATATCACCCAGGATAAACTCCATAATTTTTCCAGGAATTGAGTTTAGACTAACAGGCCTGTAGTTTCCTGGGTCTTCCCTTATGGACCTTCATGTAAATTGGAATAGCTTTGGTTAACTTCCAGTAAGCAGAGACATCCCCATTCTCCGAAGACCTTTGGTAGATGATTGAGAGGAGTCCTGCTGTAACATCTGCTAGGTCCTTCAGAACTCTGAGATGAATCCCATCAGGCCTCATGGACTTCTGAACATTCAGCTGATACAGCTGGTACCTTACAATTTCAGTGTCCACAGAAGAAGATCCTTGTTCTTGCAGCTGTGGTCCTCAAAATCAGAGGACTAGGCAGCCCAATGTCTATCAATATTTAATATTATTGATTAATAATAAGACTGAAAAAAAAGATATTGAATGCCTCTGCCTTTTCTTCCTTTCTGTCAGGTGACCTTCATCAAGTCCAATGTTTTCCTTAGCCCTTTTCTTGCTATAAATATACTTTAAAAAGTACCAAAAAAAGCCTTCCTTCTTGTCTTACATAACACTGGACAGTTTTAACTCTAGATCAGCTTTGGTCTTATATCTCTTCTCCCTGCATACATGAACCACAGCTCTGTAACCTTTCTGTGAAGTCTGACCTTTCTTCCAGAGATCATACAATTTATTTTTCCACCTGAGTTCCAAGAGGAGTTTCCTGTTCAGTCAAATTTGTCTTCTGATCCACTTGTTTTAAAAGGCGTTTCTTAAAAACTAATCATCACTAATCGACTTTTAAGATATATTCCTAGTGGACATTGCTAAGTAGCTCCCTGAATAGCTTTATTTGCTGTCTTGAAAACCAAGGTAGCAATTCTGCTGACCTTTTTTCTCATTACAATAAAAATTTTAAACACAATCATTTCATGATCACTGTGTCCAAGACAGCCACCTACCATCACATCCTGTATGAGTCCTTCTCTATTCACAAATGGCAACTCTAGGATGGCATCTTTCCTGGATGTCTCACTGAGTATTTATGACAAATTATCTTCAATAAACTTCAAGAATTTCCCAGACTTGCTCATTACAGCAGTATGGTATTCCCAGTTGATGTCTGGGAAGTTGAAATCTCCTTTGAAGACAAGAGCTGCCAATCCAAAGTTTTCTCTATATTGCTTATAGAATAACTCATCCTGGCTGGGTGATTGGTAGTTGACACCCACAATGATATCTGCTTTGTTTTTCATTCCCCTAATCCTCATCCAGAGGTTCTCAAACACATCATCTCACATCATACAGTGCAACTTCTCTATAGTGTAAAAACAACCGACTGTATGTGCTCTACTATATAAAAAATTATATATTTTTTTCCACATAGGAAGGATTTTTTTCATAAATCTAAAACTATTACTTCTCCATAGATGGCTTTTTATAGAAGTAAAGCTAGATTTATTTGTAAAAGAAGCTTTTAAAAGAGTAACTCTTCTAGTCTGATTCTAAACTCTCCTTTTATGCTGGGCCCTCAAGTTTTTACTCCTTTATCCCACAAAGCAAACAAAAGAATGTTATTAGCTGCTTACTATGTTTGGTAAAGTTATTTACAGAAGTTTTAAAAAATAATATGTAAAATAATTTGATTCTGCAAATAGATATGAGCTTAACATCATGAACAGAAAGGTCACGATTCAGTCTTCTAATAAATCTTTTTTAGAGTTTCCAGCACTGTATCGGAAGTGTCATAACAGCATGATTCAAAATGCTGATCTGACATAAATGCACTGTACTTGTTCATATCCTTTCAGAAATTTATGGTGGGTTTTCATTGTACTGTCAGGCTTTATGTAAGATCAAATATTGTTTGTTCAGGACTTTTTAACTTTATGCTAAATCAGGTATAGTCTGTCTTCCTACATTTTACATAAAGAGAACAAAAAAATTGTATTGTGTAAGCTCTGGATATTTCAACAGAAACATGGTGTGGATCAAAAGTGTTTCTATGATGTATGCTTTTTGATGTAGTGGTTCAACAGATGTAGGTTCAACAATCATGAAACAAATTTGAGACAAACTCCACTCTGTGAAATCTCTAAAACTATTCCAAATCTTATTATTCCAAATTTATTAGCATATGTTTCTGCAGTATTAATGTTTAATACACACCAATCAGTGTCAGGGGCAATATAATTTCACATAGCAACTAATCTGATGTTGGCAATAGCCTTATATAAAACTGCTGAATATAGCAAACAAGAAAATGTATAACAATTTCATGTATATTTCTTAATTTCTTCACTTTTCTTAGGGAAGAAAAAATAAATCTATTTTGTATGATTGAGGAAGATGGGAATAGGTCTTTAAGGAAAATAAGCAACTATTTTGCCTTAATAGTGCCTGCCACACCAGCTAAAATAAAGATAATTTCCAGAGAGTCTTACTCTACTTTTATAACTGTGACACAGTTTAAAAATTAGAAATGTTTTGTTTAAAAACCAAGAAAATATTTGATTAAATTGAAACTGAGTAATGCAGAAAAGTTTTCATTTTATAGCATTAAAGTAATTGATTTGCCAGAGAACAAGGCAATCAGAAACCCCACTGATTTTTCTGCCTAGAAAATAAGCTAAAGAATTTAATATTACATCTGAAATTCTGCTTTGTTATGATGGAAATAACATTAAAAATATCAGAAAAAAAAAGAGATTGCATCAGCGAGTCAATGAATACATATAGTTTCCTAGATGTTTAGAACTAGAAAGCACTGATAAGCTGCTAGATAGATTTAAAAGATGTAGATGTGAGATAAGATGTAGAATGCTTAGTTAAAAAGTAATGAAAAATTCCACATTAAAAAAAAAAGGGGGGGAGGGTGGGGGGGGAGACAATAAAGCAGTGGAGTATAAATGTATAAAGCAAGATAAATGTTATTTGTTGGTTATCAGAAGGGGTTACCAGACTTAAATTAACATAAAACTATCAATATTAAAAATTTCCTCCTGGGCAATTATCTATCTTCGAAAATAAAGGCAATACTTAGAAATGTTGTTTAATATGTTTTCTTGAGGCAGACAGTTTACCATGTCTTTGTGGACAACAGTTTGGAAACTTCTGATTTGTACTGATGAACTTCTGGGAATTGAAATAAATTCTTAAGCTGTGTATATTAAGTAAAGATTTTTTAGGATAGCAAAACTGGGATTTTATATAGTACTTGTTAGGATGTTCCTTTTGCAGGAGAAGTGGGAACTGGATTTGGGAATTAAAATGTTTTTCTTTATTCTTTTCTACGTGTCTGAATTCTCTCATCTCCTTAATTCACAGGGGCTACAAATAAATTCTTTTCTCAATAGCCCTGCAAAATTATTTAGGGGGGTAGCCCCAGTAGGGAAGGCCTTGTCAGCAGCCATGCATCAGGTCCTTAGGGGCATCAGAATGCAAAATGTAAAATGAGAAATAGGAAATTGGAAAGGGAGAGCAGTTTTTAAAGCTTAATGTATCTTACAGTTATCCATGGTGAAAATTAATTTGCATGTCTCTGAAAAATCAGAGAATGCATTATGTCTTTAAGTTACCAGTATAGCAAGACGGTGTAATTATACAGAAAGAATGAAAAGACATGCACACACTGGGCTCATATGTAACTTTATTGGTTTTAGATAGACAATAGTGTACTATATTATTTATTCCCCAGGCACACCCAAAAAAAAAGCCATCTATGTGATATATAGGTCAATTTTTATTAATGGCAAAATTTTACATCATAACTATACTGTGCTTCAGTTTTTCATGTGACTTTTACATGTGCAATATAACCTTATTTTAAATATTATATATCTGCATAAAAATAGTTGTTTGAAAATACTTATTTGTATACATTGTCCGTAACTTTATAATAAGCTCAAATGCAGAACATCCAAGGAAGCTATACAAAGCTTAAAAATATAACCAAATTCTATAAATTATCTTTTTAGTAAAGAAAAATCTCATGTCAGAATTTCTTGAGAGTTGAAAGGAATCTCCTCAGTCACATATTCTAGACTTGAATGGTCATGAGATCATACACTTAAAAAGTGTACCATATTTGTAAATACAGAAGAGCTGCTTGTGACAAAATTGTACACGACTGACCTGAGGCAGCACAGGGTTACACTTAAGGTAAATTGTGTCATATTGTGGAGTAAGAGAGGTGTCTAGCAGAGTCACAAGAACAGAAAAGGTCTGTCTATAGACCTTCTAGGTCCTAAATCAGCTAATGAAAATTAATAGGAAATTAGTAAATAGGTTTATCTGTAGCTGTTATTCCTATGCATGGAATACAAATAATGTTTACACAGGTTATTGAATACAAATGAAGTCATTAGGAGTAAGTTTTTCTCCACCACCTTCATTCTTCTTGTCCTGGGATTTGCTAGCCTATGTGGAAAGGAGATTAGTACCCTCACTAGTTGTCTACCTTCTCTGTTCAGTGTCAGTGAAGAACTGTGGGTTGAATGAATCCTGAAAGCTGAAAAATTATTGTTTGTAAGCAGCCAAGGGAATAGCTAACTGGTATGGGCAAATTCTGTCATCTTGCCCTTCTTCATTTCTTCTATATTTGTCTGTTATTTGTGAGAATTTGCCTTTTTTTTTTTTTTTTTTTTTTTTACACAATCTACAATCCCTCTTCTCATGTAGACTTCACTGACAGTATTTTATCAAACTGGATATTTGTGCTGAGATAGACAGAAAGGTGTTCACACTACCATCCTTATCTGAGAAACAGGAGATCCCAGGTGAAATTCCTGTTCAGGCTTAGTAGATTGAAAGTCATTATCTTGCTTCCTGTGCTAATTTGGATGAATGAATTGGGAATTAATACCTCCTTTTGAAACTGTGCCATTATACACAAACATACATATATAATCTACATAAAAACACATTAAACAAGACCAAACAAAATATATAAATAAAAATGCATTCTTCAAGAGTAGATTGGTTTGAGTTCTGCTCAGTATTTGATATTATATTTACATTTAGTGACTCAGGACTTAAATATGTACCATAGAGATAAGGATTTTCTTTTGCAAAGGAGGAAGCTAATGAATAATTCTGATGGTGGAAATATAAAGCAATGAAATATTGCCTGGGGAATTTAAGGAGCCTTAATAAACAAATTTAGAAAAATAAGGTACTTGGTAGTTTGAAAATGAAGAAATTGTTCAGGGAAAGCCATTCTGAAAGTAAAGTGAAGGGGTTTTTTGGATTGTTTCTTCCTTGCTTCAGACAATAGTGATAATATGGAACTATTTTTCTAATAATGAAAAAAAATATCTTCTTATCTGGGTTACATTCAATTTAAATAGCTATGTCTCCAATTGGATATGGGAACAAATTTATGCTAGATGGGTTTCTTTACAATGGATATGTGGTAGTGATTAGGAAAAAAAAAAGAAAATCCTTTGAGTCATAAAACATTAATTAGAAGCTTTGTGGAACAACCATACCAACACAGAAGCATAGAATGATGGGGATATGAGTGCAATTTCTACAAGAAATTCTAGCTAGATTTACCAGTTAAACTTGAAATAGAAGGATAATTATCTTTATAGAGTCTGTTTCCAGACTATCTGTTCTATTTCAGCATGTGTAACATAAGGACCTCTATTTGAGAGAACGAAGCACCTGCCTAACACAAGTTGATGGCTGAACTTAGTATTTTTATACCTGTGATACTTATTCTTGTATGTGAGTGAGAATGAGAATGTGATACCTGGCAGATATTTTTGTTTGCATTTAGGGAAAAAAAAATCTTAATACCTCTTATCTGATTTTTTTTTTTTTTTTAAATGGTGGGGAATAAACAAAGGATCCTATTTCTATTACAATAATAATAAACTTAATATTCTTTCTCCACTTACAATAATATATATATATTTGCACTTCGTTACACCAAACTCATAAATGTACCACACAGTTTATACAAATAGCTTTCAAACAGCTTCTGTAAAATATAAGCAAAAAATTACAAATTAGAATGAGTTTAACAAATATACTTTTAAAAGTGAGGTATTTTTGAGAAAATGTATCCCTTCCAACTGTTACATAGTGCATAGAGAAATGGAACAACTCAAAACCACTCGGAGGGAATATTTATGCAAGGAAAATTTTCTTTATTATACATTTTTTATGTTAACACACATTAAATTTATGTACTGGCACTTCTGGTTTAGATGAGAAAGGTTTAAATCCCTCAGGCAGAGAAGGATTTTCAATCCTCTATATGGGTACACTAAGCAGGAGACAAGACTAGTGTTAGAGGAACCAGATAACCGAAGTTCTGGCTGACAAAAACTAACGTTGTTTTACCTTCCAAATGTGTTTTTTTCTACTATTAAGGAATAACTCCTATATGTTTCTCATGAAGCCAAATATTCTAATTAGTATCAGAAATCTGTAAATTGGAAAATGCATGTCAAAGTGAGTGTATTTTGGGAAAATGTAAGAAAATGCTGTTTTCCTCCCATTCCCCTTCCCTGGTCTATAGAGGACATTCTAATTAGTTGTATGTTAGACATTAATATTTTAACATTTCTTTCTTTAACAACTAGATAAATCAAAATACCTTTTGGGGTTTTTTTTTATCCCTAAATTTTGCTGAAGGGGACTTAATCATACCGAATTAACAAAAATCAAAGCTAATTTTAAAAGCTTCACAGGATAAACCAAATTTGATTAAGAAATAAAGAAGCTTTACATTAAATGATTTTTCAGCTGATATTTGTGAGACCGATAAAATATGTATCACTGTTTTGAAAGTCTCTATAGAAATTCAAGTTAGAGGTCTTTTCCTTGTGGACAGAAGATAGCCTTTAAGCTATTTTGAAATGAGATAAAGAGAAATTAGGATATAGAAGGAAATACCTGAAAAGAATTTTGGAGTATTTAACATGAAAACTGATGTGGTAAGTATTCGTAAGCTTTCTTCTTTTGTTAGATAGGAGAAATTCTCACTTTTAATAACTCTGTGTTTTGTGGGTTTTTGTTGGTTTTGTTTTTTGTTTGTTTTGTTTTGTTATGTTTTTTGGTTTGGGTTGGGAGTATTTATTTATTTATTTTTCAATTCTTAATGAAATTTAAGATCTGGAGAATAGGCTTTTTAAGATGTTGGAAGTCAGATATCAAAGGCAAAATGAAGTACTATGAATGCTGTGGTGTCAGGTATGAGGAAGATATTTATTTATTTTCTTCCTCCTCTTTTGCAAAAACTAGTTATGTTAGTGTCAAAAGCCTACCAGCTTGTGTCCACCAGTGAAGTGAAGGAGAGAATGCTTAGTTTTTAGCTCTTTTCCAATGAAAAAATGCGATTCCTATATCCTCCTATATCAGGAGATAAATGGCAGTTAAAATATATTTGTGGAGCAGGGACAGAATTAAAGGATCTAATAGTTTCATAAACTATAAGTATGCTTTGAAAAAATATCCCAATTTATTGATAATATATAACTTCAACATACTGCCAAATCTGACTGCAGAGTTCATAAAAGGAGTTTATATATTACAAACAGGTCACAGTGATATGCTGACCAACTGAAATGTACCATGTGTGTGAGGTTGATGTTTCTCCCCAAATTATAAGGTTGAAATAATAATTTATTTCTCTGTTTCTACCAGTTTTATCCTGCACAGGGCTTCTTCAGACAGTTACACATAGTCAATCAAAGAAAATGCTTTTCTAGAGTGACTTACAAGAGAACTTCAATATTAGTAGTTATTTTTTTCTCAAAGATTTAGTGTTTTTCAAACCTTTAAGTAATAATACAGTAGTTGGTAAAGGCAGTGCTGAAATGCTTCACACTGTGACTTGTTCCATTTACCACTAGCTTCCTTCCTGATACCAACAGGATATTCAAACATTTTCTCCTTACCTTTGCAAAGTCCTCAAGGATCATTAGAAATAAATTTGACGTCTTCACAGCTTTCATCTTCTTACTGCAATGGTTTCACTGAGACATATCAAAAGTCCACCTCAGTCATAATTCTTTCACTGGCAGCACAAACTCATGACGTCTAGGCAATGTATAAGACATAGGGCTGATGTACAGTGATAGATCCATCAGTATATTCTCCCAGCATCTCAAAATCAAATTTGTGTTTATTTAATGGGTAGAGGCAGCATAATTTTGCTGACAGCATGCTTGATCTCAGATAACATGACAACTTTTGTCATGGTCCAAGGAAACAGTAAGTCTTTTGACACAAAGCCACAAGAACAGTGGGGCTGGATGCTGCACATATTTAGGGCTTTTGAATAAGCCAGTGAAATGCTGACTTTTCAGCTGATGCATTCCTATGGAGTTACAAGATTTTGTTTTGGAGATACTGTTTTTCAAATGAGGCTGGATAAACATTGAAACAGGTGGGGTAGAAACCCTTTGTCTTTCTGAATTTTCTAGAAAGTATCCCACATTGACTAGTTGAAAATTATTCATTTAATGTTCAGTAGACAGCTAAGCCCTTAAGAATTACCTGTTCTTAGGTGTCAGAAGACAGCAGGATTGATTACAGATGTTTTTCCTACTCTGCCAGGTAGAAGACTAAGACATAGATCATTCTTATTGCCATTTTCCATACTTTCTGTCATTAGTATAACTAATACATAATATGGAAGTCTTCCCTGTCTTACAGAGAATATGTAGAAGTACTATAAATTACAGAGAAATTTTCATCTGTAGTGCATAATTTGATTTTTAGGACAATATTTTAAACATTTTAAACTATTTTTAAACTTTTATAATGTTTATACAGTTTGTTTTTTTCTAAAGAAGAAAGCAGGATAAGTAAAAGAAAAATATTAGATGGACACAGGAACTGATGAGGTACTTAAAACTTTTTTTTTTTTTTAAGCTGGGTAAATTGAGTCAGATAGCTAATAACATACTTTCATACTGAAAATCTCATATAAATGGTTATTTTGAGGCAGAGCTATTTTGTAAGGGCAGTTGGGACTATTTTGTAAAAATGTGAGGGATGTACATATTCATGGGCACAAAAAGAAAGTAGTACTAGCCACTGAAATAATTTCAAGTAAAGAAAGGATAAACAAAAGGATCTGGTTTGGGTTTCATTTGTTTTTTTTGTTTGATTTGGGAGGGGTGTTTTGTTTTGTTTTGGGTTTTTTTAGTTTTTCTCATCTATACTGTTTTTCATGCCTAAAATAACCAATAATGAGACTTCTTGCATCATACTTTGTTTGCTGATATGTCATAATGATGCAGGCCTCACTTCTAGCACTCAACAGCCTGGTAATAAAATGCTGAACAAAGAACAAAATACATGGAATGTAAAATCTGTGTATCAAATGCTTGCCACATATAGGGACTAGTATGTCTTATTCTAGCTACACTTTCATCTTAAGTTCAGTAAAACATGAGTGGAAAGAGTTTGAAATGTTTTATCAAGTATGCACTTCCTAGAATTAGATCAATACTTCAAGGTAGACTGAAATTGGATGAAAATTTCTTTAAACAAGAAGGGACTTTTCCTTTAAAGAGCCAGTGACAGGACTGGAGAAGCCCAGACTGTGCCTCAGAACTGGGAAACTATCCAGTCCTCTTTTTGCAGACAGTATGTGTTCAGCACCTGGAAAGAGAGACAAGGAACTAGGAAAAAATGAATGAAATATTGTGTGTACTTCTCACATGACTTTCTGAATGACTAAATATGGACCTGTGATTTATGGAAAGATATTTATTTTTCCAAAACCACTTTTTTTTTTTTTTTTTAATATAAACTCTTGTATGTATGATCACCAAAATCTATAGCTCACTTGTGATGTGATATTTTAAGAACATAATGAGTCTTTGAATTTGTAAAAATTATACAGAAATTGCTTCTCTGTTGGACTACAAGAAAAAAACAGTAAAATATATTTTGAGAATACTGATAGATTATATAACTGAAGATAAGATTACTTTCTATTCACAAGACTTACTTTCTGTTTTGGTTTGTTTTTTGTTTGTTTTTTTTTTTAATCTCATATAGTAATGGTAAACAAAATATATGATATTAAATAAGATATAAAATTTGCCTGAAAAAACTCCTATTTATGAAGGGAAATTTCAGATCTGTTTTCTGTTTGTTGTAGATCTGTAGTCGCTTATGTACAAAGCCATTAAAATATCAAAATATTTTGATAGCTTCCTATTACATCACATTGTAACTGAAAGATGAACTGTCTATTGACTTTTCTAGGCAGTAATGAGATTTAATTATGAATATTTGGAAAAGTTTTAAAGTATATGAAAGTGTGGCAAAATCAACTGTTTTGATCTTTGACACTGTGTCCTTGTTTTTATGTATCAGGGCTAATATTAACATTGGGAAACATTGTTCAGTCTTCACGATGCCCACAGTAAAATGGAAATTTTTATTTGCTTTTTGATAATTGCCCAGATCATTTATTAAATGATAAACCAAAGCAGACAATCTATAATTCATTACATAGTCTGTTTAATAAAAAATGTACAATATTTTTCTACACCTTTCAAAAAAATTTCAGAGATCACTTTTGAAAAACTGGAAAAGATACTGTCACATTAATATTTTTGGATTCATGTGCTCATATTGAAAAGAAGTTTAAGATGCACTGTATTACAAGGTGTTGTCTTTTACATTAAGTTCTCTTATGAGCATGGGTACGTCCACTAGAAACTATGAATAAGAGAAATTTTTATTGACTTTTACTCGTATATTTTTTTCATTGTACTAAAAGATTGACCTTCTCCACAGACAGTGCTATCTTTATTACCCAGTGTATTCCCTTTTATGACAAATCATTGGAGGTATTTTGTGATTTCATGTAGTTTCATGCATGAGGATTCCTGTCATAAAAAAATGGCTCAGTGCTGTATATTGAAATCATGTGTTTCTCCATTTAGAAAAGCTCAAGAAATTATTCATATCATAGGTGCAGTAAGAAAAAAAATATTCTTTTACTTGAACAGGAAATTTGCCTTCTAGGGATTGATTCTGTTAAGCTTGAGCTTTAAACAAAGTTTATTGTAGCTATATGTATAAATAGTCTTTATTTTATTGAAAACTATGAAAAAAAGATATGTTTATAGATATTTCCCCTTGATTTAGCCAACATTGGCTTATTCTGGTTTATGCCCCTAAATAGTTAGTAATAATATAGCCACTGGTTATGGAAAAGTTAAAAAGCTGTGAAGTAAAATGTCACACTTCATATCAGATGTATTACTGGTGGGCTAGTGCATGCACTTCTCTTTTCTTACATCCATCCACTGAATTTTTAATTTATTTGCTTTCCAAGATGTCTGGGTATATCCTTCTTTAGCCATCCAAGGGATCTGTTTGTTTTGTAAAGCACAACAGAAAATGAAACAAGAGTCACCGTCTGGGGTCTGTAAACCAGAAGAAATGTTCACTTTTCACATAGTCTCCACTAGCACCTTGTGTGACTGTGACATCTAAGTGTTTCACACAAGCACAGAAGCAACATTTGGAATACTTTACAGAGGGGTTGCTTTTGATTATGTGCTGCTCTGAAGAGCAGCTGAGGAATGAGACTTCTTTGTTAATTTCTCTTGCATGTTTATCAGTACCTACGTCATTTAAAACAACTGCCTTACTGCTTGGCCATGGTGGGACTACAGTTGGTCTTACATGACATGATGTTTGAAGTTTCACCGTCTTTGATTTACTTCCATGTGCCACTAGTGCTTTGGCTTGATGTATCAAGAGTGATCCCCACCTTTCTAATAATGTACCTCTGGAAGAATACTTTTTAAGTTTCTGTCACCTCTCTGATCATACATCACAGTCTGAAAAATTTGTTTTGTTTTGGTTTTGTCTGTGAGCTGAAGGCACTACTTACAGTGTTATGGGGAAGCACAATTCTTCAGTTCTCTTGCTTCTCTGAGCCTTTGAAACAGAGCAGAAGTGAAGTTAGTGTTTGAGTGTATGGGCAGAATGAACAGACATGCAGGTGATCCAAGCTGTGTGGTGCTGTCGATACATCAGAGGGAGGGCATAGACAAGCTGGAGAGGTGGGTCCAGGTGAACTTCATGAGGTTTAACAAGAGCAAGTGCAGGGTCCTGCATCTGGATCGGAACAGTCCTCATTATTAATACAACCTTGGGAAGAGGCAATAGAGAGCAGCCCTGAAGAAAAGGACTTGGGGTGCTGGTAGATGAGAAGCTGGACATGAGCAGACAGTGTGTGCTTGCAGCCCAGAAAGCCAGTTGCATCCCAGGCTGCATGAAAAGAAGTGTGGCTAGCAGACCGAGAGAGGTGATTCTGCCACTCTGCTCTGATGAAACCTCACCTGGAATACTGCGTCCAGCTCTGGAGCCCTTAGCACAGGAAGGACATGGACTTGATGGAGCGGGTCCAGAGGAGGGCCACAAAGATGTTCAGGTGGCTGGAACACCTCTCCTATGAGGACAAGCTGAGGGAGCTGGGATTGTTCTCCAGGGAGACCTAATAGCCACCTTCCAGTACCTGAAGGGAGCTTATAAAAAGACTGGAGAGGGCCTGTTTACAAAGGCCTGGAGTGAAAGGATGAGGGGTAATGGTCTTAAATTAGAAAAGAGTGGGTTTAGATTGGATGTAAGAAAGAAATTCTTTACCATGAGGGTGGTGGAACACTGAAACAGGTTGCCCAGGGAGGTAGTTGAGGCCCATCCCTGAAGACATTCAAGGTGAGGCTTGGTGAGGCTTGATGAGGCTCTGAGAAACCTGTTCTAGTTGAGGATGTCCCTGCTCTCAGCAAAGGGTTGGACTAGATGACCTCTAGAGGTCCCTTCCAACCCAGACATTTCTATAATTCTATGATTCTATGAATAGCATTTGGGATAGTGATTACAAAGTAATAATAAAGAACCTTTATAGAATCATAGAATTGTCAGGGTTGTAAGGGACCTTAAAGATCATCTAGTTCCAACCCCCCTGCCAATGACAGGGACACCTCCCACTAGAGCAGGTTGATCAGAGCCCCATCCAGCCTGGTCTTTAAAACTTCCAAGGATGGGGCCTCTTGAAATAGGGGTTCCAGAACTGGATGCGGTACTCCAGGTGAGGTCTCATGAGAGTGGAGTAGAAGGAGAGAATCACATCCCTCAACCTGCTGACCACACTTCTCTTGATGCAGCCCAGGATACGATTGGCTTTCTGGGCTGCAAGAGCATACTGTTGGCTCATGTTGAGCTTCTCATCCACCAGTACTCCCAAGTCCTTTTCTTCAGGGCTGCTCTCAAGCCAGTCACTGCCCAGCCTTTATCAGTGCTTGGAATTGCTCTGACCCAGATGGAGGACTTTGCATTTCGCCTTGTTGAACTTCATGAGGTTGGCATGGGCCCACCTCTCCAGCTTGTCAAGGTCCTTCTGGATAGAATCCCTTCCCTCCAGTGTGTCAGCCGCCCCACACAGCTTGGTGTATGCTCCAGCAGAATTTAAAGCAGCAACAAAACCAGCTGAAAAGGTGTGCTTTGCTCAGCAGTTAGTGTTCTGAATCAAGAGCTGAAGAAAGAGATAGGTAGTGGGATATATTTCCATAGGAAATACCAGGAAAGAACTGAAACTGAGAAAAAGTAAGTAGAACCTTTTGTTATCAGGTTCTTTATGTTGCTTGTAGGTCTGAAGGTCACTTATAGGAATTTCAGTTTCTCTTTGTTCAGGTTTACAAGCAGTTCCTGTTGTCAGGTTGCAAAAAACTTAAAATATAGATTAATATTTTAAGGAAATGATTCAACAGTCAGATGTTTGTTAGAAAGTTGATATTCCCAACTTCTTGTGAAACCCACTTAAAGAACATCTTCATTAAATATATCAGCCTGGAAAAGCAAGCATTGTTCATTCCCTGAGGAAAGTTCAAAAAGTATCAAATAATCATCATGCTTATCAAGTTTCCAATTTTTGAAAGATTGCATAAATATTTGAGGAAAGTTGTTGTCAGTTAAATAGATTGTTATTGCAAATAAGTGTATTTTATAGAATTAAATTAATACTGCATTTTTTGTATTAATAGCATAATTTTGAAGTATTCCCAAGTGCATTCTTTGGTGTTGAAATGTAGTACCATTGGCAATGGCCAAACAGTAACAGTCACATAGAAAGTGCAGAAATATGGTAAAATAACACTTTAGTCAGTCTGTAGGATAATTTTTTTAATTAATTATTTATTTATTTATTTAATTTTTTTCTGAGTGCTCTAGGCTGAAAGCCTGGAGAAGAGGAGACTCAGGGGAGACCTCATCCCTCTTCCCTTCAGGAAGCTGTAGTCAGGTGGGGGCCGGGCTCTTCTCCCAGGCAACTAGTGACAGGACAAGAGGGCATGGCCTGAAGCTGTGCCAGGGGAGGTTTAGGTTGGATATTAGGAAGCACTTCCTCACAGAAAAGGTGCTAGAACACTGGAATGGACTGCCCAGGGAGGTGGTGGAGTCACCATCTCCGGAGGTGTTTAAGAAAAGATTGGATGCTGCACTTAGTGGCATGATTTAGCTGATGTCATGGTGTTGGGTCATAAGCAGGACTTGGTGATTTTGGAGTTCTTTTCCAGCCTCAATAATTCTGTGATTCTGTTATTCTGAGTTTTATTATGTCCATTATAATATTATTTCTTTAAATTGTTCTGAGTAAAATGTAAAATGTAAATTTATTTTCTTTCAGAAACAAGGACTTGTGATGAACTTCTTTACATTCCAGACTGTATATGTGCTTCTTTCTAGATTAATATCCAATATTCATTTAAATTAACAGTTTCCTAAAATGTATTGACCAACATGCAATTCTCACTGAAGCTGTAAGACAAAGAATTTTAACAACAGGAATTCCAACAAAAAATGGCTTAAAATCTCTCTTTCCTTCAGGTACAAAAGAACCAGCTTTTATTTTTTATTTAACTTTTACAGTGTCTGCAGACAGTAAGCAAGAAAAAAAAGAAATTAAAATACTTTTTTGAAAAGCATAAAACAATGCAATCATAATACTAGAATGGAGTTCAAAATGTCATTTAATTCTGCCTCCTTCCCCAAAGCAAGATATTAATTGCACTTCAGTCATTCTCAACAAATATTTGTCTATCTTGTGGCTAAAGATGTCCAGTGATAAAGATTAGGTAACTTGCCTTTGTAACAGATTCAGAAAATTTATTATAATTTAGTATAACAGTCTGATAGTGTCTAACCTGTGTATTGTGACAATCATAAGCAGCATAGTACTTTCCCTGAAGATAAGTTGTTATTTATTGTGTGACTGAAATTTTGTAACTAAGAATTATATGTTAATAAACTGTCCCCTGTTTGCCTACTTTTCTATCACCTGTCCATGTCCTTCATTTCATGTCTGGTACCCCTCCAATCTGCTCATCCCCATCACAGTATATTAACAGATGGGGCTTGAAGGTCTAATACTGAGCTCCTATCCTCTGATGAGTAGAAGTCAGCTTTATGGTGAGGTGAATCAGTTCATTGAATCATCTGAAAACTAATAACCATATTTTATCTTACAGCTGGAAGAGTAATAGGTTTCTACTGGTGGTGCAAGAGATTGTGCAATAAAACACAAAACTGAATGCTGCTTATATCCCTCTTGGCAATCACTTCTTTAACAAAAAAAGAAAGATAAAATATGTCAGCTCAAATGGAGTCCTATGATACATTTTCTAATTAAGAAAAAAAAATTACCTTAAATTGATAACTTATTTGAAATTTGATAAACTCTCCATGAGAGAAATAATCAGTACTCACAATTTGTCATTTAAGACTGTTAATTGCTATACCTCTAAGTACCAGAAGATATCTTATTAATAAATGTTAAAAAAAAAAATTACTAGGAAATATTATGAAACTGTTGAAACACAGGTGACTCAAAAATCTTTAGGTGACCATCTAAATCTTTTCCCATTTTCACCTTTAAATTGTTTGAACCTTGTGTTTTGTAATTTGACTATTTTTTCTTTGAATCTTCTGCTTCATCACAGGTGGACAATATTATTAGATAACCTTGTTCAAACAGTCTAGCCTCTTGAAAGTCCAAAAGACAATCATCAGGCACAAGGTATCTCAGGGATGCAAAGAGGTTCCTTAGTTCAGGTCTATGTTATTGCTTTTTGTTTGATTTTTCTTCTCTGTAACTTTAAGGGAGTGACTGTTAGGATTTTGTTTGGGGGAGTATCTTTTATTTTTATCTTTTCAGGATCTGTGAAGTGTACTATAAGTACTAGAATGCCTGGTATTATGTGAAGCTCTGAAACAGTTTAGTTAATAACAATAGGAGTTTTACTTCAGTGCCTGGTGAAATGATAGAGAAGATTATTCTAGGAGTTATTGAAAAACACTTGAAAGTGCAGTCATCAGTCAAAGCCAACATGGATTTGTGAAGGGAAAGCCATGCCTTACTAATTCATATTCTTTTATTACAGGGTTACTTACCTAGGGTATGAAGGGAGAGCAGTAAATGTGGGGTTTTTGGATATTAGCAAACCTTTTGATACTGTCTGTCATAGTACCTTGATGGAGAAAATATCCAGCAGACAGACATATACACAATTGGCTGAAGAATGGAATTCACAGACTTGTAGATGGGGTAACATCTGGTTGGTGACCAGTCACTAGTTGTGTTCCCCAAGCCTCAGTTTTAGGAACAATTATTTTAAATGTTTTTATTAATGACCTGGACATAGGAGTTGAATGCACACTAAGTAGTTTTGCCTACTGATACTAAATTAGGAAGAGCGACTGATTCCCTCGAGGGTATAGAGGCCTTACAGAAGGATCTAGATAGATGAGAGCTCTAGGCATTCACCAGCCATATGAAATTTAACAAGGATAAACACCAGATTGTTCACCTAGGATGGTGTAATCATGAAGGTACATATAGACTGGAGGACAAGAGCAGCCCTGCAGAATGGGGTCTTGGTTTGATGAGTCAGCAATGTGCCCTGGTGGCCAAAATGGCCAAACATACCCAGGGATACGTTAAGCATGATATAGTTAATTGATCTAAAGAAGTGGATGTGCTGCTATACTCAGCAATCATGCAGAATCACCTCAAGTAATGTCTGCAGTTTTGGGCTCCACAATATAAGGACCTGTAAATGTTAGACTGGGTCCAAAGGATGGTGACAAAGATAGTGAAAGGACTAGAAGGGTGACTTATGAGGACCAGCTTAGCATGTTATGTTTGTGCAGTTTACAGAAGAGAAGACATCATTTCTGTCTACAATTTCCTCATGATGGGGAGCAGAAAAGGAAGTGTTGACCTCTTTGCTCTGGTGTCCTGTAACAGGAAACAAGGTAATGGCTTAAATCTGTGTCCGGGGAGGTTCAGATTGGTTATTAGGAAAAAGTTCTTCACTGAGACAGTGGTCAAGCACTGGAACAATCTCCCAGGGAAGTGGTTGTGGCCCCAAGCTTGTAAGTGTTCAAGAAGAGTTTGGTCAATGCTCTTAGAAATATGGATTAAGTTGCCCTGTGTGGACTTGATCCTCGTTGATCTTTCCAATTCACAATATGCTATGATTTTATGAAATAAACTTTCAAAGGTATGTAATTAAAGCTACTAGAAGTGGTTTTGGAAATGCATTTGCCTCCATTTCTGTAGTTCAAGCAAGTATTTCCCTGTGTTTCATTTGAGATGGAAATTTTGTGATGGAAATTTTGTGACCTGTAGTGTCCTACTAGGTCAAAACAACAGTCCACTTAGGCCAATAGTCTACCTGCAATAATGTCATTTTGAAGGGCCAACTTAGGAACACCAAAATTTTCTATCATTTTCTTCAACTACCCTGGGCTTACTGTCAATAGACAATACATTCCTACATTCTCTTTTTACTGTCTGTTTACAGATTTCCTGTTCAGACTTTTCATACAGTTTGAACCTTCTCTTCCTAACTGCACAATCTGCTGTAACAGTAAATTTAAAAAGTTTAACACACACTGTATTGAACACGGACTTTTTTAACAAAAACAAATCTATTTTAGATTTATATTCTAGGTGCAGAGCATGTCTTCTATGTCTAGCACTGTTATATTTGATGAATATCAGTCCTGCATTAACTTTACCCACTGACTTTTTGGTTTTGTAAGCCTCAGTCATACCCCCTGTCACCCTTCTCTTTCTACAGAGAGCCACATCCTTTTTATTCCCATATTGAAAAGTAAATTCTTTATCCCCTCATTCATTTTAGTTGTTCTTTTCTGCACCTTCTCTAGTTCCACCAGGCCTTTCTTGAGAAGTGAAGACCAGATCTCTACTTATCAGAGATCAGAACAGATATTGGTGAACCAAAATTTTGCACAAATCTTTACTTTGTTCTCAGTCCCATTTCTGTAATTCCCTGAGATTTGTTAATTTTAACTATTATATATTAAGCTGATGATTTCAAAGAACTGCCAGTCACAACTACAAACTCTTTTCTGAGATCCAACTGCCATAATAGATTTTGCTCTCCAGTAGTACAGTCTTGATATTTGACTAAGATAAACTGAATATATGTATCTTTTGTGACATCTTTCTATTTTTGCTTTCTGGTGGAGAATCTGTCAATTCAGGTAAAACACAGATATATTTAGGTTTGTAAATTAGAAAAGTGCTGAAGAGTTAGAAAAACTCAAAATTCTGTAGAAAGAATTGGAGGAGATATTTCAAAAAACTTTTACAACTATTTTTGATCTGGAATGAAAAATAGAAAGTTTTAAATGGTTCATGATTTTTTCCTTTAATGGAATTTTTTCTAATGTTTTAGTTTGGCTTGCTTTTTTTTTTTTTTTTTTTTTCTCCACACTTTGAGATACAAATGTCTCCAGCATATTATTAAAACCTTGATGGTCATCCTATTTACTTCAGTTTTCCCTAAAACAGAATCACTGTATGTCTGTTTGGTGTGTCCTCTCTGCTTCTGTCATCTTTAAGAGTGAAAGCTTCCTGTTAAGCTCGTGGTGCAAGTTAGTAGGAACATTGCAGGTATTCATTTGATTCATGCTGTGTCAGTAGAAATTGCTCTGAGGTTTTGTCAAACTGATAAATTTCCACAAAATATATTATTGTGGTTAATCAGTTTTTGAAAATCTGACATTCGCAATTCAGGTTGAGATTACCCAGATAAAAAAATCTACTTTTCAGTTAAATGATTTTCATAGCCCAGTTGTCAAATCTACAGGGACACATTCCAGTTCCTAAATTCCTCTTATGCCTTCTCAGGTTTTCTGATATTTTCTTTCTTTTTTTTTTTTTTCCTTTTGCTTGACCTAGCACAAAGCCCTCAAAATGTAAATGATGCTTTAATGTTGCACAGGAGATTTTGGTAATTTTTCAGTGACAATACTAGAATGTCATGGTAGAATTTGATCACAAATGAATACTGATTAGACATCACTATTGCAAGTTGTCAGAAAATTTTCCTTTACTGATGTCTAATTAGTACTTAAATTGGTTCACACCATTATTTACCTAAGATTTAGTGATCATTAGTGGGTCTGAAAATGAACAAAATAAAAGAAACCTTTGTTTTCAATTCAGAGGATGGTTTACTTTTTCCATGCAGGGTCATTTAGCAGTAAAAAGTTGTGTAGTGGTGATTAAAGTTTCATATTATGCATTGTTATAGTCTGTTATGAATATTAATGGCAGTTTCAAGTTAAACAGAGTACTTTTTCACTTTCTCCTCCAAACATTGTGCATTTACTGGTGTTGTGCATCTGCATAAGTGATAAGTAACATGCTTTAGTAATACCATATACATTCATTTCCATCATCAGACACATTTTGGTACTGTGCTCTGGGTACATTTATGCCTATGCAGAACATGTATCAACAAAAACCCTGCACAGAATGGGTGGTACAGTTTCACTCTGTTTTGTACTACTGGTACTACTCTGAGCTAAGATATGATATGCCCTGTATGGGACTGGATCACTGTGAGGCTGCATGCTACTGATGTGAAGGCTACACTTAATGTTTAGGTCTTCACCATCAGCATGAAAGCATAAAGATCCTGTAAGATTAGAATTAATATGCCAGTTTCTCATGAAAAATGAGAATACAGAAGTCAAATTATTTAAGGTTATTGTGATAAAATCACAAATACAGGTATCTTGTCATGAGTTGGTGGGTTTTTCCATTAGCTTTTATTACCTCCTTACTTTTACATGAACTGTATGACTAGCATGGATTTAGTTTTTATTTCTTTTGCTCAGAAAGTAGCAACAAACACCCACACAAAAAAATATGTTATCCTTATTTCTTACAAGGCAACCCAAAAGAAAGGAAAAGATTGGATATTTTTTCCCGAATCTCTACTAGAAATCTCACTGTTGCCACTGCATAATGTTTCTGTGTTTCTACACAGAAAATCCAGACCTTGAAAGTTGCAGGATTTTCATTTATTCCTAGATTAAATATATTGACTATTGTATTTGCAGTTATTTGGTGGTATGATGGTGATGTGGAGGAGAGGTAGAGTAAATTTGTGATTTTTGTCACACCAGTTTGATCTTCGAGCTATGAGAGGATGCAACCAGAAAATTACATAGAAATTTAAAACTTACTCTACTTAAGAATTTGTGTTAACATGTTTAAAACAAAACAAAACAAAACAAAACAAAATAATAAAAATTTAGTAAGTCATTGTTCAGTAATTGGAAGAAACTGAAGAATCTGATAATAAGCAAAGTCTACTGCAGACTGTCTAATTCATGATTTTTTGGTTCACTGGCTCTAGTAATGTGTTACAATAGACAAAAAATACATCTTGTAGTTTATGATATTGCTTGCGCTGTGAGAAGCAAACAGAGGCACATAGGGACAGCTCACATGCAACAAAACACTATTTTTGATTTGTGGCTTGAGGAAAGGTTCTCCAAGCTCCTGACTCTCTGCTGATATTTTGGAGTCATACAATAAAAAATGCTCCACATTCTTCCTCTTCTTCCTAACCATCATAAAAAAAAGACATATTTTTCAACTTCATCTGGGATATCTGTTTGATAGTCATTGGTGTATGAATCCTGTAGGCACAGGACCAACCTTTTATTGTTTCAGAGTACAATAGAATGTAAAGGTTAATTCAGATGTTAATAAAACATGGAAGCATGCAGTTTCGCTGTATGATTGGTATGTGCCTCCCTGAGAGTTAAACTCTTAAAAGTTCTTGAGATTGTACATACAGAAACTAAAGCTAAGAAACTTTACTAAAGGACGCTGAATATCTTTAAATAAAATAAACATGAGAGTATACTGAAATTGCATAGATGAGTATATAGATGTAGGTAGATGACATTAGAACTGAACCTGGTTCTGGGTTTGATTGAAACTCTGGCAGAGTTCAGTGTATAGAAAAAAATTAGTCTTTTTCTGAGCATTTCCAGGAGAATTTACTGCAAGCCTCAATGGAAGCATTGCAATGTTACAGTAACAATCTCAAACTGGAAGCACAATTCTCTTCTATCAGCAGAGCTTAAAAGAAGTGTCTTCCAACAAATAAATGGAGTACACATATACAGCTGTTACTTTTCAATGTGCAAAGGATGTGTTATTTTGCCTTTATCTGTTACCTTTTCTTATTTGGGTTGATGATGGAACTATTCCCAGGGCCATTAAACTTGCCTGTTGGTGACAATTTCAAAGTTTTCAGAGGAGAATACAGTTGTCAATGCACTTATCTCCACAGGCATAAAACCTCTGTGATGAAAATATGCCTGTGTATAAGATAGAGTATTAAGATTTTCTTATGCACTGTGTACCACTGCTATATTTCATATCCATAAAAACATTGTCCTATAATTATTTTTCTAGAAACATAAATAATTTCTTTGGTTTGATATGATATGATTTTAGAAGCTGCAGGTTGTCTGTGCTAAATGTTAGACACTACTATTTAAAGACAATTTTTACTTCCTTCTATTGTTTTGTTCAGCATCTTTATAAATACGAATTAGGAGTAAACATACTATTGTAAAATGCATGTTTGCTACATACACTACAGTATGTCTTTTGTGGTTCCTGTTTAATTTCTGAAGAAGGTGCAACAATTAATTCTTGAACTGGAAGCCCTTCGTTTTGATTATACAGTTTGTTAAAGAAAGCGATTATAGCACTATAGTGAGTGTGAGATTTTCTGGAGTCATAACCATTTTAAAGAAGCACTAGATATTCCCTAGTTTCCTTTCTGGTAAAGACATGGATAAATACTTTAATAGTGAATTTATCTCAGAGTAACCCTAATTTCTGTGGGCTAGACAAATAATGGAGGAAAACAGAACACAGGTAATAAAACATTTTGAAAGTCATAAGTAGAGGACAAGTCTCAATTCCTTCCACCCAAACTTAATCACTGAATCTAGGAACAGCATACGGTATTCTTGCTCTATAAGGTAAGAGACAGGCTCGTTTGGAGTTGGTTGAGATCAGCTGAGATCTGATTCAGTCTGCCTTTTTTTTATTAACACTGGAGAGGGGATGAGAGGCGATGATTTTCCAACTAGGACTTTTCAGCCTATGGTGATTTGTGAAAGAGCTGTGTTGATCTGACAGCTGCTGAATGATTCAATCCCTCTGGCTCTTTTCTGCACTCCTGGATGATCTTTCTTACACATTTCCACCTGTTGGCACTGGCAGCGGTTTGATTCTGAAGTGGATTAGGGCACCAAACTTTCAAGAAACTACTGACTGTTCTTTATAATATTAGCATTTGATGCCTTATGTCTTTGAATTGCTTCAGTCCATAATAAGACGAGCATCAAGGACCTCTTCTGGCACTATCCAGTTGGTCAACCAAGCCCAGCATTTTCATAAAGCCTTACCCTTAGCTAAAAGGAATAGAGGATCGTATAGGAACAAAGTATTAGCTCGTACAAGGAGAATTTGAGGTTTAAAACAGTTATATTTAAATCTACAAGAGCTAGGATAAGTTAATATTGCATATCAAAGAATTTCTGAGGTATGGGAGGAGATAATATTTTAATAGCTAGGTTTTAGTGTCTCAGTTTAAAACTGACAGACATCATTCTCTATTTATTCTTGATTCAGATTTGTTCAGAATATCTTTTACAACTATAAAGATGGGAAAATGGTTTCTTGCTTTTATATGAAGATACAGCTGAAAACTTGTCATTTTCATAAAGAAGTGCCAGTCAGTAAACTGACACAGGCAAATTATTGTGCCACGTAATGCAAATGAATTTCACATAGGTCATGCAATTTGCTATGTTCTGACACTTTACTAAGTGAACTGGCAATCTATAGTCAATTAAATATTAGTATTTTTGTCTACCATAACCTTAAATAACAAAGTCAGGAATTATGCATTTGCAACAAAGTTTACCATAAACCCCGTATTCTTGCAAAAAAAATCAAGTGTTACAGAAACAGAGTCTATATAGAATACTGTGAATTTGATGTGCTGTGTTGACATCTCTTAACTGTTATTTCCTCTGTGAGTATACTTTCAAGTACAAATTCCAAACAAATTAAAAGGAACTTTCAAATATGTTTAAAATTAGAGACATCTTTTGTAAAATTCAGGTTAGGATAGTGTATTTTAAAAGTAGAGAGGTTTTTGACAAAAGATACCATAGAAAAACCAGAGATGATTTCCTGAGTGTATTAAAAAGTTGAAAATACTACATGTGTCACAAGAACTATTTCACTTACAATATTTCCAGGACAAATTTGTAAACTCATCAGATTTTTATGGCTTGTCTTGAGAAACTGATATTGTAGTAGAGCTGAATCTCAGCCTTTGAGCTCTTCTTCACATCAAACTCATCAAAATATTCATAGATTTCTCAATTGCACTGGTGAATAAAAAGTTTCAAAGTGAAAGGTAAGAGCTCACTGAATGTTATTTTACTTTGCAGAAGCTTTAGTTATTATTATTGGATTTTGTTATTATGACAATAAAAAATCATCAAGAAGAAATATTTTGCTGTTAGTGCATCAGACTGAGCTAAATAATGCTAATGCTTTAAAAAGAAGTAAATTGCATTTGTACTTTAGAAAAGGTGCTGCTTCTGACAGCATGTCTGAGAGTTCTTCTGTGATAATGAAACATTTATGGTCTTATTACACTACCTCACCATGAAAAATCACAATAAAATCCACTTGATGTCTAGTATTTTATTTTCTCCTGTGTTTGCAATTAAAAGTTGCAGTACGCAGAGATTTTTTTAATACAGATTTATCAGAATAATAATGGCATTGTCCCCACCATGATATATTCAGCAGAGAGGTATTTGTGAACATAAAAAGCTGATCAGTTTTGGTTTTTAATTTGGGCTATGAGAAGCCTACTAAGGCATGTGTATTCTAAAATATCTTGGATATTTAATTTAGGACAGACTACTCATAATAAAAAGTATATGCAAGGATTATTGGGTTTCACTATTGGAATTGTTTTCAAGAGAATGCAAGAGATTTGTGGATTTTAATATCTCAAATATTCTCAAGAAAATTTATCCTAGACACCTTTTGGCTTGAGAAGAGTTGGACTGGTTTTGAAGTTGAGAATATAATGTAATAAAATGTCAAGATCTTTGAATATCTCTGATGAGCTCTGCAGCATTCTGCTGAACTACATAAATGATAGACCTATAGCTTAAACCTTAGCATGAAGGAGGAATAAGCCATTAGGTGCATTGAACTTTTCATTTTTTAAAAGGGTTGCTGTTTTAAGAACAGCATCCCATTCTAACTACATTTGTTTCAAAAAAATCATATAGTAGTCATTCCCACCTGACATTATTATATGCATATCTTCCAGAATGAGGAACTTCACTAATGATGAACCAAGTGCCTTTGAACATCTTATCTCCTTCCTGTTCCACTTCTGACATCTGAAGGATTACTTATGACCCCTCCCACATCACCTATAACTGGTGACAGTGATTTTTACAAAAAAACACAAACTGCATTATGTCATTGATGGATGCTAATATAGGAAATCAAAAGTGATTTTAATTACTCAGACATAAATCTTTGCAACTAAAAATGCAAAAGTTGTGCTCCAGGCTATAGGAATTAAAACAATTTGTGTATATTTTAATGTTATTTCTCCTCCAGCCTAGTTGTGAGACAGTGGCTTGGGCAAAAATTCTGGGCTACAGCAATAGAAAACAGAATACTTGTTGGCAGGTTATTGTTTTTCTCCCCATATATATGCAAATATAATGATTTTATGTATATCTGTATATGGTTTAAATGAAGTGCTTTAACTGAAGTTTGTAGTAAGAAGAGAAATATTTCTTGAGAGTCGCTGAACTCTGTTTTGTTAATATGATCCAAGACAAGTGTATATAGCTCACATTTAGGTCAATGGTTTTTCACAGCTTACTTAATGAAAGGCAGTGAAACAGGTGTCACAGATGTCAAAAAGATTAAAAACACTGGGGGCTTCCTTTCAGTCATGCTTGTAGGATGATACCTTTCCAAGATTTTCCTGGGAGACTGCAGAAGTAGTTGAGTTGTCAAAGAAAGAACAAGGGTGCATGAACAATCCAAATAGCTATAATGAAGAAATAAACACTGTATTATGGAATGTTTATCTTGAATTTTGCTTTACTAGTTAAACAACATATTTTGTATCACTAGCTTCATAGTTTTCTTTCATGGATTATTAATTTTTAAAATATGGGTGAATATTATTTAATTTTATCATGAGCTCTTGTTTATTAGCAATCTCTTACCAAGTGATTCCCGTTTCAAGCTCATGGCATCTGGTGATTCAAAATCACATTTTTAAAAATGTACCCTACCTCAATTAAGAGTTTGCATCCCAATAGAGATGTGTGAGATACTGAAGACAGTTAAAATGGGTTAGTACTGTACCACACTTATCCAGGAATACTATAATTTCCTAATGGAAATTTTCTATTTCAGTGTCTGGCTCAAGGTTTAGTAAATAGAGAATTGCTTACACATACAGCAAAAATTTCTACACAAATTCTTTAGATGCCTTCTCTGGCTCAGTGTCCTGCATCACTTTGCTAAAGGCACATGCATTTTAGCAATTTCAAAAACTAATTACATACTGAATTATATTGTTTTATTAAGGTCCCATCCTTCTCATCTCACTTGTCAAAATCACCATGTCTTTCCTGTTGATATCTGAAAAGCAGTTCCACTTAATACACTTGAGACCTGTATGTTTAGTTCCCAGATGCATGTAAAGAAAAGTCTTTTAACTGTAGTGAAACACACACAAGAATGTGCCTTAGCCAAAAGAAATAACCTTCTATTTTTAGTTACCACTCCAGCAATAACAGCAAACTTTACACATTTTCCCAGTGTTCCTCTTTTCTTTCAGATTGTTAATAAGGTTATTAGTAAACACAGTCAAAAGCAGCTTATTATATATGACTACAGCTGGAAGTTCTGTTTGTTGATCTATTGTGTAACTAAACTTTAAGCTATTGATATTCTATATTGAATTGTACACTGCTGGTTGTTTTAATAAAAAGTCTAGATTGTCTCTTCCACTCCATGAATAAGTTTTGTGATATCTGAATAGCAAAGCAGATCTGCTGAAAATCCCCAAATCCTAATTCTATGAGGTTACAAAAGCACAGTAAATTTCTGAATAGCTCCGAATAGAAAGTGCTGCCAAGAAAAGATACAGACAGGAATAAACAAAAAAAAAAAACCTAATATGCCTCTTGTAGTCTTAGTGCAGTAAGATAGTTTCTTAGTTTATTAAGTAATCTCATTTTAAAATGGTAAAATTCAAATGTTTTGTGACAAATTATTACCATGACAACTTAGAATTCTTTAGATCCCACTGCTTGGTGTAACTTTCTGAAAGTGATTAATCATTTTCACAAATTAACATCTTTAAAGTAATAATTTTCAACAAACAATCCATGTGCTTCTGGAAAAATAAAATACACTTTAGGCTGAAATATTTCTCCAGATGATATAACTGGACCTTCACATGAATATTCATTCAGCCAAGTATCTGCATACTTCTACTAGTGCAGCCCTCACAAAGTTATTTAGAGTTCCATTTTTCAGAAAAGAAGCCTTTTATTAGAAGGAGCTACTGGGCTGGATTTTTTTTTCTCTCCTAGCTGTTATCAGAGAGGAAGAACAGATCTATATTGACAAGAAAGGAAAAATTCTGAAGCTGAACTTCTTCCTAGGGACAGTTCCCAAACCTAATCATTTTAGTACATTCCCTATAAGACATTTTTTTTGCATCCATATTGACAGTCTCTACAGCAAAAGACTGATTTTTGTTTGAATTCGCAGACAGAAAGGAATTTATTCGGAAGATTTAAGAAAAAAAATCTTGTAACAAAATTTCTAATGCAGCTCCCAATGTTATCTGACAGTGACTGTAGAGACTGTCATGAGACAAAGGCACCCTATGTAAAAACAGTGTTTTACTGAAGTTCTAACAGAGAGACTGAGTAAAAATAACAAAAGCACCAGGTCTTTTTAATGGAAAATTCTAAAGGTAAACCTTTTAGAAAAAAAGAGACATAATTTAGTATGATTGCAAATGTCCCAAAAGGTTCTGATAACTGAATTTGATTTTGCATGCCTTTTATTGTTGTTATGGTTGTCACTGTTAATAAACCTGGCTCAATTTAGTAGATAATACTGTGACTGTACCATAATGCCTTATACATTTTCTAAGCTGACACATTAAGCTAATAATGTCATATTTCATGCTCTCACACAACGGAGAAGGCTACCAAGAATTTTTGTGAAGCTCACAGTTATCTTTTAAGACTAAATGGATTATCCAGGATGGGGAGTCTTTTGTTTGCTCAATTGGTTTGTCCATGTAAGTATTTACAATAGGAGATTCCTGCAGCTGCAAACATGAGTTTACCGCTGTGTGAGAGAAAGAGAGAAGCTTGGGTAGCCAATTAAGAGATGTTGTGTGGTGACTGCTCCAGGCTGGAAAAATGTCAACATCAATTTCAGGTTCTGTACATTAAGCCAATCAGCAATAGACTTTGTTTCAGCTTCTGCTCTCTTGCAGGTTTTTGGTTAAATTGAATTTTATAAACAGGCAAATGGAACTGAGCCCTTCACCCTTTCGAAGACAGTTTTCTGTTTGTGCAAGTGAAGGTTATTAGGAAATGCAAATATGATACACATACCAATTATTCTTTAAAAATATTTCACCTTCTGTATCCCCCCTTGAAGTCAATTTACTTCTATGTAGAAGTGCTTTACACTGAGTTCTCTAGAGTTTAGCCATTTGAAAATATATAAGCATCATGAATATAAATTGTATTAAATATTCCTGGCTTTTAAGTGATACTGGAACAAGATGTGTTGTCTAATTTCATTTAGCTGAAGTGATTTGATGGTTTCTGTAATTTAACCTTGTTTCAGAGCAACTTCTCTGAGAACACAGAGAAGTAACACTTTTCAGCTCTTCTATTACATTCATGATTGCTATAGTAAAATATCTGAGGAAGAGTTCTGCTCCATAACTGGTATAGACATTCTCCTTTTCCCAATATATGTATATACAGTATAGATATGGGCTTCAAGGACAATTTTAATTAATATTAACCTCCAGGTACGTCTGTTTCAAGTGCTTCATGTGCTTTTGTAGCCCTAGTGGTTGTTTCCTAAGGAAACTGTCAGATTCTAGTCCTTTCTAGCTCAGACTTCTTCCATGGTATCCTACAAGTGTAACTAACTTTTCAGTGCAACAAAGCTCAGTGGAAAATAATACATTCTTCCCACAATTGAACTCTCAGATAAAATTTGCCTTCCCTACTAAACAGACAAAACTTTCAGGCTGATCTAAAGATTAAATTATTTGGAAGTATCCGATCCAGCTATGCAGCAAGGCTGTTCTATTCTTGACTTAAAAAAAAAAAAAAAAAAAAAAAAAGACTTATATATTATGACAGTTTCAGGTCTCTGGACTATAATCGTCACAACTGCTCTGATCAACCCATGGAAGGATGTCCTCACGAGTTGTACTACGGGTATTGTGAATGTGATTTATGAGCACTTTCACATGCTATGGATATATAAACATGGACAGCATCTTCCTCATCAGAGTCCTTAAAAAGTGTTCAATCTTCCCAATGCTATTGGAGATATCATATGGGTGAAGTTTTATTTGAGAAAGGCTGGTCACAGATTACTTATGCCTTATAACTCTTTGTCACAGATATTTAAAAACAATTGGTACAACATTTGATTTTCTACAATAATTTCTTTTTTTTTTTTTTTAATGCAAACTTTTTACTATCTAGTCTTATTCTTTCCTTCCTCCTATAGTTTAGTTGTAGATCTTCTGGCTGGATACAGATATTATTTGCAAACAGATGACTATATGATCCTTTCAAAATGACAACTTTTAAAGATTTATTTAGCTTCTTCACTGAGGTATGATCAAACATGCCATTTGATGACAAGATCATTTCTAGAAGAGACCTTGTATGTTCTTCAGCTCTTAAGAGTTAGTTTACTTAAGACTATCTGAAATGTACATCAGCAAAGTATTCCCAAATGAATGATCACCTAAATTGTGCATGAATGTAGGTCACTTTCTCAGTTTGATGCTGCTTCTCATGAAATTTTTGGTGCTATAGCAGTCTGTATCAGTTAAATGAAAGCTTAATGCTAGCCTTGCCATGATTAATAGTATCATGCTTTATCTTGTATAGTTGGCACCAAATGAAGTAACTAAATCCAAGATCACACATTTGAGAGAAAATAGATTTTTGTATTTTATTTTATTCCTTGCAATATAAAAATATCTTGATATGAATACAATGCAAATGTTTCTCTCTTTTGGCTATCTTAACCATTTCTGCAGTATAAAGATGCTGTATTGCTTCATGTGTATTAGCTGCTGCTTCAATGACTGAATGCTTTGCCTGTCAAAATTACCTTATACCTTTCCACCAGTAGGATATATCAAGGCTTAGAGACAGTTATTGGAAAAAGAGTTACCCAATTCTGAATATAGCAAAGATATTCCATTAGAAGATACAGAAATGTCAACTTCGGGAAGAAATTCTTGTTGATTTTTTTTTTTTTTTTCCTGAATTAAATCTTTTTTATATTTTCTTAAGAAAAGAAAAAGAAAGGATGGAAGAATTGTAAATAACTCTTCTCATCAGTTCAAAGTTATTTTATTTTGAGTTTATATTCTAGGGAAAGGAGCTACATGCACTCCTGCACTCCAGCTAGTCTGAGATACCTAAGTTCATGATAAATGGAGTAAGCAGAAATTCAGAACAAATTAAGACAATGAAACATTTTGAAATGAGATATACAGATATTAAGTACTTTATTATATCATTGATTAAAAAAAAAAACAAACAAACAAACCAAAAACAAAAACGCAAAAAACCCCAAACAACTGAATGCATGTGTCTTCAAAGAAATATATCATATTTGATATAATTGAATTGTGGCAGAATTTTTCTTACAGATAGTAAGTTTACTAGTTACAGCTGGCATACTATCATGGTATAACAGGAAAGTGCAAAGAGCATATTTACCTTACAGATACTGTTATTTCACAGATGTTTACAGATCATGAAAACATAAAAATTAAACATGTAACTTTTAAGATAGTGCTAAAGTTCTCTGAGAAGTGCTAATACCTAAAGACAAACTGCTCTTTAAAAATCTGTCCATTCTGTATATGCTATTCTACATGAGTAACTGAGAAAATTTTTTGTTTGTAGAATATTTCCTTACAAATGTAAAAAGAATAATTTATTACAGCAAATCTTGCATTCAACAACATCCATTTCTGATTAAACAATAGTTTCTACATGTCTTTAAAATTATCTGTATTTTTGACTTTTTCTCATCTGCTTTTCTTCTCTGAGAATGGAATAGGAATTCTGAGAATTCTCTGAGTCAGTACTGTGAGTTATTAACACAGTGTAGAAATCTTAGGAAGTAATGCATAGGGAATTACATACCATTTGTAACATCGTGTTCATCCTTAAAATTATACTAACTGCCATGTGGTTTAAGTAGAATAACAGATTTTTTACTTTTCCTGCATTGCATTTCAATTAACGATTGAGATGTTGTCCAGAGATGCTTCAGAAACCATGCTTGGAGATTTTCCTGACCTGACTTGGGAAAGATCTAAGCAACTGACTTGAAATCGGTGTTGACCATGCTATAAGCAGAAGGTTACTTTCAGTGACTATCTTGAGGATTGCTCACCCTTTCTCTATAGTTTCCTGTTATTTTGTAGACTGTGCTGGGGTAGAAGGACACTTCACAGAAACACAGAATCACAGAATGTCAGGGGTTGGAAGGCACCTCTGAAGAATGTCAAGTCCAATCACCCTGCCAGAGCAGGACAAAAATAGAGCAGATCACACAGAAATGCATCCAGACAGATCTTGAAAGTGTCCAGAGAAGGAGACTCCACAACCTCTCTGAGGAGTCTATTTGGCAATGTACTCTTCGGGTGATGAATGACCCATGTTAGGTTTAGATGAAATTAGGAGGGAAGGCATTTATTCACAATATTCAAAACTAACAACAGAGCTAAAACTGTGACACTGCTAAAGAAACATAAAATGGGTGCTTAATCTGTTCACAAAAATACTTTGGTTCTGTAGCATATGAATACATAAGTGAAACAGTAGGTCGATGTATCTTCCTCTTAGAGTAACATTGCTAATCATTGTAGAACTCTTTTTCAATCTTAAAATCAGAACATTCTGATTAATTTTCCAAGAGACTTTTGTAATCATTCTTAATTCATGCCTGTTTGGGGTCCTGCCCTCTCTTTCTCCATACACTACACCTCAGATTGTATACTGTTTGGAAGAGCTAAAATCTCCCATTTGCCTTTGAATCTGCCTGGAAAGATTTTAATCTTCTACCCCAGGTTTAGTTTAACAAACATTTATATGCAAGATGTCTTCCAGTCATTCATCTTTACTTATAAGGCTCAAATGTCTCTTTTTGTCATCACATACTAACGATCTAAGTATCTCTACTTGCCGCAGTGAGGTGTAAAACTCTCCCTTCCCTTATTGCCATTTGTAAAGTAGTGTGCATGTGTCTATGTGTTTTTCTGTCAGCAGATTCTCTCCGAATCAGCCTGTTCTTTAACAATTATACTTAATGCCATCATCTTGATAGAATAAATGCATCAATTTAGATGAGCACAAGCATCTCATTTGTACACTTTCAGGTAAACAGTGGGTTTGTGTGAATGAGCTTTATCATATCTTTCTGAGATACTGTACAGCACAAAAGCAGATTTGTTTCCTTGTACATGTCAGCTTTTAAGTGTAAGAAACTTATTTCTTGCAGATGCTGTTTTGTGTGCCTGTTCACAGATATGATTCACATTCTGGGAAGTGTCTTCAGAGGTCCATAACCACAACTTGTTGTTTTGCTATTTGGATTGCTCATACAATGTAGTCTCTCATTTGCATATAAAAGTTATATAGCAACATCTCCTTGTGCATTGTTATCATTACTGGACTGCTTTGGTTTGGAGCATGACAAATAGAATGAGTTTGCTTAGATTTGAGCCAATGGTTTGGTAAAAGATATTGTCTAAATCCCCATTAAGAAGAATAAATGAACAACATAAGGAAGTATAAGTGTTCGAGGCAGTGAGATAAATCTTCCACTTTTTGTCAGTAACAGAAATGTATTTGCTACAGTTCTCCATTAACTCAAGGCAGAGATGATACTAGCTTATTAATACATGCTGGGAATTCATGCAGATGACACAATTTTTCTTTTCATTGTTAAAAATGTTTTCTTTAATTTCAATAGCACTTGCTGTGCCAAAAGGACTAGATTTTTAAGATGCACATCTCTGTAAATCTTATATATTATTTATGCTGCTATTATCACAAAATCTGTTTTGGCATGAATGCATATCCAGTTAATATATCTTTATTTTCATCTCAAAACAGAGCTATTAAATTTAATTGTGTTCATGTTGCCTTTTGGTAAGATCAATAGCAGTCTTAATTTACTAACAGAAAACATTAAGAGTTTCCATGAATATTAAGTTGCACAAATCAATATGAATTTGTAATTAATTACTTGTTCCAGACATAAGTACGCATGGTTTTAATTTCTTGAAATGTCTTTCGAGTTCATGAAGAAGGAATAGTTCTGTTGTGTTTATATTGTGTTTATACACAATGCTACTTATAGAGAGAAGGCTACCAAAACCCATCCCCTACCAGAAACCTTGTATTTTTTGTGCTTAGGGCTATGAGACACAATTAGATAAATAAATTGTAGCACTTCTTTCGATCACTGAGACATAATTAATGCAAATAATAGAAAATAACAGAGGGAATTAATGTTGCTCATTAATTTTATTTATAAGAAAGAATTTTCTGGAGGAAACTATTGTATATTTGGTGCACATACCAGAGGACATAAAGGTAGTGTTTATCATATTTTCTCCGTTTCCATCTAAATAGAAGTTACTATGGAATCTTGCCTCAAACTAAGAGCTTTTCAGCAAAGGAGTCATTACACTGATTCCAATCTGTCATCCCATTGTAAATCTGGATTGTGTCTCCTGAAGTCATGAGCATAACTCTGGAATTACTGCAGTGTAATTTGGCACATGCAGTATAACAAGGTAAAAACCCCAGTGGAGTAATACAGTATATATATATATGCACATAAAAATCATAATTCTTTCAGCAATGTTTTTAGTGTGTCTGTGCAAAGTTCTTTTCAAAGGAGTGTGCCACAGAAGCAGGTTAAATGATATGCACAATGTTCCAAGCTACAACTGCAGCGGCTGATTTTTCTGCAGCTGGTGTTACTATCTGTTCACTACACAGTAGGCAAAAGTATAAACAGTCCAAGAACCACTTCAGGAACTGCAAGGTATAATGGAAAAGGTCCTCATGTGCAAACATCCTGTAAATAATTTAAAATTATTTAATGAGGTAAAATCACCTAAAGGGTGTTCTTTTATATTTTTCATAAATCTCTTTTTGAACTTGAAATATTTTTAGTTTTACCATTACTGAAGCTGAAAAACACTAAGATAAAACCTACACTTCAAAGATACATTTGTCTTTTAAGAAATTAACACTGATTCTTGTGTGTGTTTATTCAAAATATATATAGTTGTGTGTTAGGATATAAAATACGGTTCACATTAAGTAGGATGGTTGCAATTCACAGGAAAGGCAAAGTGGAAAGTGATTTATACAGCAAACCGTTGGACTTTACTTTTAGAAAGTTTTTCATATCACATCATACCTGACTTTATTTTAGTATATGAACGCCATGACTTAAAACCTCAAATTGTTATGATAGTTCCTCTAAGTAAAAAGATAAAAAGGTTCATTAACCCAGGTGCTCCTGTTCCTATTAATAAATTTTTTAAACAAAATAAAGCTGAATGAAAGACAATCTCAACTCAGAGCCTAAGAAAGACCTTTCATACCTAAAGGTGGCACCCAACAAATATATGAGGTTTTGTAAATTTAAAAAAACTGTTATGGACTCTTCAAGTTTAGGAAAGGTCACTGACAAGTGAGACAAAAAACCTCACTATACAGTTTGCCTGGATAGTATCTCCTTCTATCTTTGGGAATCCTGCCTTGAAATCAAAGGAAAAAAGATACCATGAACATTCACATGAACATTCTGGGGTAAAAAATGTACAACTCTGAAGAAATTACCTCTATCTATATATATATCTATAGCTATATAAAAGTTTTACTGATTCACAAACTATAAAAATACATGAACCCCACTAACTAAACTAAACCCACTTTACTACTAATAAATAAATTCTAGAACATTCACAAGCCATTAAATATTAAAAACCATTCTCATAGTCTTGAAATCTGCTGTTCATTACCTCCTGCCCCTGTGCCAAATGCAAATATGCACAATGTTCACTGGATAGTTGCCAGTATCCCAAACAACTACCCACTTGTTAAATTATATGTGGCATTTTGAAACACAGCATTGTCTCTCCAGTCTGCTTCTAGGAATCTGTCCAATAAAATATGTATTAAATAAGAAAATATTGTATATTGTGTTCTAAACACAGTGCTCTTCATAACAGGAGGGGGAGTATAAATGAAAGAAGTGGAAAAAAATAAGCTGCTGTGTTGTTCATGAAGCTGGTGGTACATTCCAATTGAGGAAGAAATAAGAAGCATCTTATTGCATGAGCTTTGTTTAAAAGGAAAGATGTCTATTCACTCTATTTACAGTGCATTTTTGCATCATCATTTGGATCACTCTCCTATCTTCATTAAGTACTGTATATAAGCATTTAAGGACAAATTCTTCCTTTATTATAAGGGTATAGGGGCTTGTCTTCAGTTAACATCTCAATGTACTGAGAAGCTGATGGAATAAGCTCTTGCATTTTTGAAGAGGTCTACAATTTTGGAAAAAAACTATAAATGTCTATATACTAAGATTTCTGATACCTCTGACTGGTTTCTCAGTTTCCTCCTATTTTGAATTTACTGGAATTTCAACAGCAAGAGATAGAATTTGTAATTTCAAGAAAATTTGAGGGGGTTCTTCCCCCCCACCCCTGGGCAATGAAGATTTTGGAATAATGAAGATTTTTGGTCTGTTTAACAGTTTAAGACCATTAGGAATATATTACTTTTTAAATTCACATCACACTTTTGAACAAAGTATTATGTTTTCAGCCAATCAAATAAATCAAGAGTAATTGTTTGCTCAAGCATTCTGTCTCTGATACTCATGATGGTCTAGAAAAACAAGTTAATAAGAGAGACAAAATCTTTCACTCTGATCACTGACAGATTTGAAGTTTGTAACTGAATTTTGTGAATAATGTCATTTTTTGTTGATGAGCCTAAGCTTTGTTAGCCTATCTGTAGTAAAATAGAAAGATCTTTAAATACATTGCATACATATCAAAGCTGTGGAAAAAACTTTGCATCTCATGATGTTAAATGCAATGCAACTGATGCATCATTAGAGATATAAAGTTGGAAGTTAAATTAGTTATTGAACTACTTGCAATCTGATACCATCTATTTAATTGCAACTGGACAGTAAGACTGACAATCACATAAATCACATAAATACTCATATCACACCAGAACTAGTTCAATATCTCAAGCATTTAGATAATGTTGCCCTTGAAAACACCATTAAGACAAAAAGGCTGTTTTTTGTGGAGAGGGCTTTTCTTTTTTCTTCTTGTTTTTTTTTTTTTTTTCTTTTCTTTTTTTTCTGAATGACAAAAACCTCATCTGTAGAAGGATGGTTGTACAGGCTTTGAAGAATAAAGGGTGCATGTGTCCCATGCCAGGATATCACAAGAAAATTTATCTCTTATAAACATGATGGCCCAGGTGGTGCATGTAAACATGTTACTAAGCTGTTTCACACTATACAGACACAATAGGGAATAATCTAAAACTGGTCTAGGACTTGCCCCAGTCCATACCTGTTATCCTAAGACAAAAGTGGCATGGTTTATTGTGTTCCACTCATAAAGCTGAGAAGAAGATCATGCATATGGGTAATAACACAGAGAATAGTTAAAGTACTGCAAGCCCACTTCCTAACATGCCACTTTACATTTGCTCATATTAATAAACATGACAAAGTATTGAAACTGGTAAAACTATGGTTTAATAATGCATTCCAAATTAGTTGTTGGCTATGTTTCCCATAACAGAATCAATGGCTCAATTGCAGGCACTTCTAATAATGCATTTCAACAGTTATCAGACTTGTTTTCTGTCACAGATAAAATGGCTTAATTATAACCACTGTTTTAAGCAACGTTTTGTCTACATATTGCAGTCTGTTTACAGTAGAGTGTAGTGTCCTACTCTACATCTTCAGGAAAAGAAAGCCCACTCACTGTGAAAGTTCATGGATAATACAGGAGTTATTGCTGTGTCTTTCCCAAGCAGTCACATTTTCAAACTGCTTTATACCAGTAGCTTACAGATTTTTTTTGTATTTCTTTAAAGACACTGATAAACATAAGCTTGCTTAAGATACACTAGCAAGACGAACATCTTTCTGAAAATGTTGCATCATGATGTGCTATTTCTTGATGAAAGCAATTTTTGAGTTGCAATGAATGATACTTGGGAGGTAGCTTTATTGCCATTTATGTAAATTTATTTCAAATAAATTATTTTGTGAGAAACCAAACATATTTCAGAATCTTTCACCAGAAAAAATATGCCTGGAAATTATCTCAGAAGTATTCCAACCAGGAACTGCTGCAAATTACTACCATGACCACTGGGATACAGTGAAATGAATTGAAGTATCATAGTATCATTCAGGTTGTAAAAGATGCCCAGGATCATCAAGTCCAACCACCAACCCTACTCTACATAGTTCACCCCTAAACCATGTCCCTCAAAAACACTTCTAAATGACCCTTAAACACATCCAGGGATGATGACTTAAGCACATCCCTAGGCAGACTATTTCAGTGTCTGACTACTCTTTCTGTGAATTTTTTTTCCCTAACATTGTCTAAACCTACCCTTTTGCAGCTTGAATCCATTCCCTCTTCTTCTATTGCTAATTACCTGTGAGAAGAGACCAGCACCAACCTCTCTGCAATGTCCTTTCAGATAGTCGTAGAGAGTGATGAGGTCTCTCCTTAGACTCCTCTTCCTCAAACTAAACAGTCCCAGCTCCTTCAGTCGCTCTTCATAAGATTTATTCTCCAAGCCCTTCACCAGCTTCATTGCCCTCCTCTGCACTTGCTCCAGCACCTTGATATCTCTCCTGTATTTAGGTGACCAAGACTGGACACAATACTCAAGGCATAACCCCACCAGTGCTGAGTACAGGGGGACAATCACCTCCCTAGTTCTGCTGCTCACCCTATTTCTAATACAAGCCAGCATGCCATTGGCTTTTTTGGCCACCTGGGTACACTGCTGGCTCATACTCAGTCACTTGTCAATTAGAACCCCCAGATCCTTTTCTACCAGTCAACTTTCCAGCCACACTTCCCCAAGCCTGTAGCATTGTATTGGGTTGTTGTGGCCCAAGTGCAGGACCCGGCATTTAGCCTTGTTGAAGCTCATTCCATTAACATTAGCCCATCAATCCAATCTATCCAAGTTAACGTTGGCCCATTGATCCAATCTATCCAAGTGAAGTGAAGTGATTATTTGGTTTCAAATAGAAATTCTAACTTTTTCACATGTATGTTTTCTTGGAACATGGATATCTCTGAAAAAAAGAAAATTTGGCTTTTTTTCATATCTTTGACAAATGTGTTTGTGCAGGTGAGTGTGTGGTGAAAGAGACAAGCTAAAAATGCTAATATGCTAATATTGCAACTATAATTCACATATTATTTTATTTTCCCTCCTTAAGTTTATAAATAAAAAATGCTCAGCTCCAGTAAAGAGTAGATATTTTTTACTGATGAGTTAATTTATGAAAAATATTCTAGAGATTTATCTTTTAGAAATAGTGTTATTTCAGCCATCTTTCCATTTTCTGAAATGTTGTAAAAACACATACTTGCTGAATGTTTAAAGTTAAATTATTGTTTTCTGTGAAGTTTTCTATGAGACATTTAAAACACAGCATAAAGACATTATATTAGTTTATTTTATTTGCTACATGCAGTGTAAAGTATGATTAAGAAGAAACACAGTGACATGTCTTTGGGTGGTGTGTTTTTCTCCATATTGAGAAGCTTTTTTCCATTGGCCATCTTCTTTTCCCTGATAAAATAATATCCAACTTAATGAATACTTGGTCTCTCTCAGCTAAAAACCAGCATATTTGGGTCTGAAGTGAAATCAGTGAAATTTTTTTCCATTTGTTTCAGAGGGCTTTGAGTCAAGCTTTTAGCTTAGCAGCTGTTTGGTTCTTCTAAACAATATAAATTGCTTTTTTGGATGATACGCATTTTTCTGTACTATACAGCTATTCTATGTAAACTTAGAGTTTAATAACAACACGTCTCTTTACAGGTGATATTCTTCAGTTTCATCATGTGTACCTGATCAGAATATAACTTGTAATAGAGATAATTGTTAAATGTGATATGTAAGTTGACTGAAGTAAAAAACAAGGCTGTCAAACCAGAAATGCTAAATAATACTGTTTCCAGGAAGCAACTAACACTGGTGACATTGTCATCTATTCCTGTAAAAAGCTATGATGAAAATGAAATATCTCAAATACAAATTCAGATGATTCATGTTAAATGCAGCCTTTAAAATACTGCCAGGATAAATGAAAAATGTAATGTCATTTGCAGCCAACTCCACATAGTTCTGCCATTAGAAACACAGCTGAGGTTATAAATAGCTATTTTTACACAAAGCCAATACTATATGTTAAACAGACAATTTAAGTTTTCTCCTACCAAAAATAGTTCTTACATCCAGAACATCAGGCAAAAAATTTAAAAGGAGTAACAAAACCTCCATTCTTGAAAAGGTACTGTAGCAGAACATTATGTTGTCATGTTGCTAGTAACACTATTATTTGAAAAATTATCTGCTATCTTGAGTGATCATAAATGACACAGACTATTGGTCTAATGCGCCATGGGGTAAGGGCATACAATAGAACATTGGCTAGCACAAAAGTTTTTTCACATTAGCATAATACTACTCTCCAGAAATAGGGGAATGGTTAAGTCATAAATTGTACATATGGCCTCATTCTGATGTAGTTCTGTATAGACACCATATTACTTCCCTTCTGCTCTTGAATGTTCATTGCTTTTCTCTTCCTATGCCCCATTTGCTTACTATCCTCTTGAAACTTTTGACATAAAATTGCATAGCTCTTAGAAAATGTACTGACTATAATGCAAGTTTTAGTCTTTTTCCTGATCAAAATGCTTCAGATATTATATACTATACTGAGTATTAATCTCTTGTACTCACTGAAATAAAATACTATAATATTCTTGAACAATGCTTGCAATTAGGAGGACATGAAGAACATTATTCTGTCCAGCACATTATGGCCTGGGAAATAAACTTGTCTTTTAATTGCCTAATAGAGTTAAATAGTCATTTTCTGTTAAAAATCAATGATCAATATAATTTTAACTTAAAAGGATGCTTCTGAAATTCTGAAAGACCTTGCAAGATCTCCATGCTTCTTTTTAACCTACTTGGTGGGTTCAGCTGATTTAAGAAGGATTGTTTGTTTGTTTGTTTGTTTTTCACAAATTTACTGGGTGTTAGTAAAGTGAATGTTTAAGCCCATCCTGCAAAAAAAAAAGAATTGAAATGTCAGTTTGGCTTTCAGCTGAGATAAGCTTCCCTTCTCTATCTCATACCTCGAATGCAGAATTGCACACAGGATCACAAGATGGTTGGGGCTGGAAGCACCTCTGGAGATCTTCTAGCCCAACTCTACACTCAGAGCAGTGCCAGATACTGCACATTGCTCAGCACTGTGTCCAGTCAAGTTTTCACTATCAGCAAGGATGGAGGATCCACATCTCTGGGCAGCCTGTTCTGATGTTCATCCATATTAGAAGAGTGTTTTCTTATACTAGGACAAAATTTCCCGTATTTCGGTTTGCGCTCACTGCCTCTTGTCCTGTCACTGAGCACCGATGACAAGAGCCTGGCTCTGTCTTATTTACTTCTCCAATAGGACATTTATACACATGTATGAGATCCTCCTGAGACTTCTCAGTGCTGACCAGTTCCAGCTCTCTCAGCCTCTTGTTATATGCCAGATGCTCCTGTTCCTTAGTAATCAACACAGTATAGGAAGGGCTGCTTCTTGTGGTATTTCTATACGTTATCACCATAGATGCTGGCATGCAAATGAGAAAAGGTCAGTCAGTGAAACAGTATTTTGGCAATGTCAGAACCTGTCCTGGCATGTCAGAAGTATCACCCTATGTTTATTGTTCAAAAATAACACTTTTTCAGACCCATATTCATTCCTACTTCCAGCAGAACCTCTTATTTCAGAACCATAAGATTCAGATCTGTGAATAGCTCTCAGTTAACTGCCACTTTCTCATAATCACACACAACATAAGCAGCAAAATTAAATGGTATAATTTTGGTATTCTAGTGTATCCATAAACCCACATTTTTTCTTCTTGTCCATAGCTAAAGCTTTAACCTTTCTGAGTCACTAGGAAAAATAAACCTGATAAGCATAATTATTGAAATATCACCTAGAAAAGAAATAGAAGGTGAAATGGAAATCTGTGGCCATAAAAAGTTAAAAATAAAACATCCCAAGAATTGCAGCCTGTGTAATACAGATTGTGAAGCACTGACAATAAGAAATTTGGTTTTGTTTAGATTAATAGAAGTGACTGACTCATTTGGTGGCAGTTTTCAAACTCAATTTTTCAAGATTTTTTGATTTTAATTTTCTGTTCTGTTCCCTATTTGTTATAACAAGGTAAAGGAACTTAGGGCAGATGGGAACCCACTAGAACCTGGATGAATAGTTTTTGAGAGTATTCTTCCATCTGCTTCTGTTTTCTTCTATACAGTTTGTTCACTCACATTAAAAGGTAGCCAAATAAGAAGGAACACATTTTTTTATCTGTTTTTAAAAAGAGATTTTTTTTTCCTTTGGTCTAATTCCAAAATATTCAGATCCCTTCCTCAACAGCTGCAAGAAATCACATAATTTGGGCATCAGTATTTTCATTCATTAAAATAAAAATTATTTTAAGAGAACTTTTCTATTACTTCTTTCTTACAGTGATAAAATATATATTGAGAAAAATATTGATCATGCTACTGAAACATATTGTACTTAATGAAGGCACATGAAGCATGTTTGCCCTATGAACTTTTCCCTTGAACTCTTTGTTTTCATGCCATATAGATGAATATGGCTGCTGAATATACTTCTAATATTAATTAGAATTTGTTAAAATAGCTAAAGAACTTGCCACGGCACTTCAGTATGGATGGTAGGAAAGTGCAACAGTACACTGTAGGTTGCATATACAGAGTCTACTTACTCAGCACTTTCCTAGTAGTAGTAAAGACAGTAACTCTTCAGATGGCTTAAAACTACGCTCTGCTTGCATTTAATGGAAATTTCCAAAATGAAGCTAAAAAAATCCATTAAATCAACTGGAAATTTGTTCTTTATGGCCTTTGGGTACTTCTGGAAAGTTTCTTCTAGTGTAGACTGTGTTTATAAATTAAAATTAGCTCAAATACTTTATGTGAAATAATCTAATACTATTGGGGAAAAATAAAACATGTAACTTTTAAATTTCCTACTGCTGTGACTTCATGGTGCAGATATAAATATATATATAGTATCATGACTATTTCTAGAATGAACAGGTGTTATTCAGTTCTCACAATTTCATCATTACATAGAGAAAGAGGAAAATTTTATTTAGATGAACAATTGAATATTGCAAATCTGAATACTGTGGAGTTTTTTTCAATGCAACTGATGTATCTGCTGTTATTTTTAAGGCTGAGTGCACAGGATAGTCTAAAAATTTAGAATCCATTATACTTAATGAAGCATATGAATTTATAGGTTTTCTGTAAAGTGAGTCAGGGGCAGTGAAGGTAATACAGTATAATAACCTAACAAATATTCTAGATTGACCACTTCTTGTGGCTTATTGTGATATCTAGCAATACTAAAAAAAAACAAACTTAAAAGCTTTTAAATAAAAGGCAGGAAAAGTATCTGAAGATTCAAGACATTCTGTAAACTGTTAGAAGAACAAGAAATTCTTTTTTTTTCCTGTAAAAAAACATATCTGGCAAAGTGTATGGTTACATGGGCCATATTAGTCATTCATTATGCAAGTATTTAGATATACAATGTACTTTAATACACAGAAATAAACATTTGTATTTTGAGAGGGGATAGTTACTGAACACTAAAAAAAATTCTTCACGGAAAGAGTGGTGGGATATTGGAATAGGCTGCCCAGGGAGGTGGTTGAATTGCCATCCCTGGATGTGTTTAAGAATAGCTTAGATGTAGTGTTGGGGGATATGGTCTAGGGGTGAACTTGTAGAGTAGGGTGAATGGTTGGACACAAGGATCCCATGGATCTTTTCCAGCCTAGATGATTCTGTGATTCCGTGACTAGAGTTAAAATGCCATAACCTAGCTGAGCATTGTTAGTTACACATAGACTTACTGAATATGGGAGAGAAACAGCTCTGCAGATACCAAGATTAGTGAAGTGGAGGGGGCAGGAAGTGCTCCAGGCACCAGAGCAGAGACTCCCCTGTGGCCTGTGGTGAAGACCTTAGTGATGCAGGCTGTCCACCTGTAACCATGGAGATCCACAGTGAAGAAGATATCCACCTGCAGCCCATGGAGGATCCTACACTGAAGCAGGCTCCTGGCAGTAGCTGTGTCCACATATGCAGGAGCCCACACAGCAGGTTGGCTGGCAGGACTTCTGATTCCATGGGGGACCCACATTTTAATAGTCCATTCCTGAAGTCCTGTACTCTGTGGAAAGGACCCATGCTGGAGCACTTCATGAAGAACTGAAATGCATGTAAAGGACTCACGTTGGAGAACTTCAAGGAGAACCGTCTCCCGTAGGAGTGATCCCATGCTGGAGCAAGGGAAGAGAGAGAGTGAGGAGAAAGTTGCTGCAGAGACAACATGATGAACAGATTGCAACCCCCATTCCCCAATCCCCTCAAGGGGAGGAGACAGAGAAGCCAGGAGTGAACTTGAACCTGGAAAGCAGGGAAGAGTGAAGGGAAGTTTATTTTTAATTTTATCTTGTCATGGAGCAATCACAACATTCAGCCAAAATTTGTCTTTTGTAGTACTACATAGAATTCTATAATTGTCTTTCTGCATTGGTTCTGGAGCTCTATCATAGTGAAGTCAATTCACTTGCAGCACTACTACCTTAAATGATAATTAAGGGTTCATAAGAGTTGAGTGGGATTTCAGTACATACTGGAATCGGTGCAGTTCCTGGTCTGCTTATAGAAAACATAGAAACATAGAAATGTCTGGCTTGGAAGGGACCTCTAGAGGTCATCTAGTCCAACCCCCCTGCTGAGAGCACAGACATCCTCAACTAAAGCAGGTTGCTCAGACCTCTGTCAAGCCCCACCTTGAATGTCTCTTGTCTGCTCAGGCTGCCTCCAGTCTTGAGATACTTGACCAGTTCACCTGCATTGGTGACCAGTAGGTCCAGTATTGCATTCCCTCGGGTAGGGCTGTCTATTTCTTGACCCAGGAAATTATCATCAAGGAACTCCAGGAGCCTCCTTGACTGCCTGTTGCTGGCTGTGTTACATTTCCAGCAAATGTTGGGGTGATTGAAGTCCCCCCAGCAGGATGAGAGCCTGTGATGCAATACCTCCTGTAGCTGGAGTAGGAATGCTTCATCAATAGCCTCCCCTTGATCAGAAGGCCTATAGTAGACTCTGACCACAAGATTCCCCTTGTTGCTTTGGTCCCTGATTCCTACCCATAGGCTTTTGACTTGCTCGTGGCTATTCTTAGGGAAATTTCCTCACAATTAATCAATTTCTTAACATAGAGGGCAATGCCTTCACCCCTCCTTCCCCTCCTGTCCCTTCTGAACAGCTTGTAGCCATCAATAGCCATACTCCAGTTGTAGGATTTGTCCCACCAGGTTTCAGTAATGGCCACTATGTTGTAGCCTTCCAGCAGCATAGTAGCTTCCAACTCTTCCTGTTTGTTGCCCATACTATGTGTGTTCGTGTAGAAGCACTTCATCTGGGGCAGTTAGCTGTGTTCCCTTTCCAGAGAAACACCCATTAATTCCCTTAAAGTGTTTCCCTGATGTTTCCCTGTTGACTGTTACTATCACAGAAGCCACTGACTCATCTCTGTCAGGCTTTGGCTGTGCTGCTATGTCCCCAGCATGCTGCAGGGTAATGGGCTGAAGTTCCTTAGTAGCCCCTCTTCCCTCCAACCTTGATGTGTCATCCCTCCTCTTGTGAAATGAAGGCCTGATGGTATCATTATCCCATTCCTCCTTCTCAACTGCTTGATTGTTCCCATGTTCTACTGTGGGTCCAAGCTCATTGATAGCTCTTGCATCTTCCCCTTCACATGGCTCATTGTCTTCTACTTCCCCTGAAATAGCAGTGGAGCTGGTACCCTGCCCCACAAACGTCCCAGGCTTTTTTCCAGAGAGACTGGTTTTTCCCTTTTCCCCCTTCAAATCTAGTTTAAAGCTTGGTCAATGAGGCCAGACAGTTCTTGTGATAAAAACATTCTCCCTCTTTGAGAAAGATGCACTACATCTGCTGCCAGCAGGCCTGGCCTCATGTAAATTGACCCCTGGTCAAAAAACATCTTCTGAATTCTGTCTGTACTGGTTTTCGTCAAAAGAGGCCTTTACTAATGCGGCCTGTACATTCTGGATGCAGTGAAAATGTGGGTGTGATTAGTGTCAGGTGTTAAGTTAGCAATATCCATTGTCCATATATATATATGTATATGTATATAGATAATGCAACATCTATGGTGAACACTAGTTCACAAATTTGACACCTGTCTGGCACACCATTCCAACTCTCCCTAGCAACACACCAACTCTTTGCAGTAACAATCCATCTGTCTGTGTTATCAATCCAACTGTTCAGAAGAAAGCCCAAAATCTTTCCAGGATCAATCAGTCTCAGTATCCTGCCAAGCTATTTTCCCTTCCATGTTAAAATGACACAAGCTCTTATGCAATAAACTACTGTTTTTTTAAAGGGACAAATCTGTTGTGGCCCACTGGTCTTCAGACAGTCATGTAGCTTCAGTTACAAAAATTAGGAAACTAAAAAAGACAGAGAAAAATCAACTAAAGTTCAACATCTGTGCCATATAAAATAGAATAATATTTTTTTAGAATTCATATACTCTTACAACACCTTCAGCACAGGGAACATCTCCATATGAGAGTACAATGCTTAACTTTGAACTGAAATTGAAAGGAAGATAATTTTCTGCAATCACAGAGCACATTTTACAGTAGAAAATATGCAACATTTCTTTGGGTGAGTGCTGAGTACTTCATATATATTACTAAATTCTAAATGTAATTATCTGCATTCATTTCTCTCTTTCCAACTCTATGAAAATAACCAGTTATGCAAGTCATTTACCCTATTTCCAGTTTTATTTATTCTGTCTTTAATCTCCAGTGACTGTGGTCCTCAGTATCATTTTTCTTTATCTCACAATACAGGATAACAGAATAATTCCAATGCATATCTTTGATTTCTATGGTCCTAAAGGATACAATAAGAGATCTCTAGGTCACTCCACAGCCCAAAGCAGAACCATCTATGAGATGAGACCAGGATGTTCATGGTTCAATCTAGTTCTGATGTAAAATCCTCCAAGGACAGAGAATTCAGAACACAACTGTCAGAGCAACCTGCTTCACTACCTCACTGTCTTCATGAAGAAGACATTTTTTCTCCTTATATCTAGTTTGAGACTCTCTTGTCTCAGTGTACATCTGTTGTTTCTTGCCCTCCCTTCCTGAATTTCTGTGAGGAGTCTGGCTCCATCTCCTTGATTATAATTGCATCAGCTGTGGGATTTGTTAGGTGCACTGAAGCTGTCCCTTCTCCAGGATGACCCAGCCCATCACCCCCAGTCTCTTCTTACTGGCAAGTGCTCCAGTCCTCTCCACAGAGGGCCTCTGCTGAAATGCCTTCTGTTTGTCCATGTCTTTGCTGTCAGAAAAAAATGGGGAAAACTGGATACAGTATCTAGATGTCATCTGATAAGTGCCCTGTAGAGGAAGCCAAGCCATTCTGTCAATTTACAGGCTATGCACTGTTAATATAGCCCAAGAGGTTGTTGCTTGCCTTTGCTGCCAGCACACACCATGGACTTAAATTCATCTTTTTGTCCACCTCCATCCCAGAGCCTTTCCCAAAGATCTGTTTCATAACCTCTCTGTCCCCAGATGGTGCTGTTGCAGGGGCTGGGTTTTTATTCTGTAATGGGAAAAGTTTCTTGGCATTTGGAGAGCTTGGTATTTGTCCCTACTGAATTTAATAATGTTCCTGATCACTCATTTCTTCAGTCTTTTTGAACCACTTTCTGAATGCCATTATCCAAATATGGTTGTCTAGCCATAGAGATTCTAACATTCCAACTTCAATATCATGATCCACAGCATCAAAATCTTGCTAAAATCTATGCAAAGAACATTCACTACTGTCCTCACCTCCACAATTCATTTTATCGTAGAAGACAACCAGTTTGCTTAAGAATGACTTGCTCTTGGTATATCCATGCTGGTGACTTCCAGTCATCTACTTAACTTCATGTGTCCAGAAATGTGTTCCAAGAGGACTCATTCCATGAGTGTCCCAGGAACTGAAATGTGACTTACCATCCTGAAGTTTACAGGATTAAAATTCTTGGCCTTTTTTGAAGAAGGCTGTGACATTTGCCTTCTCCAGTCAATAGACACCTCCTTTTCCTTCTCAAAGACAATGAAAAGAAACTAAACCCAATTTTTTTTTTTTTTTTTCCAAAGCCTACACATCTGTCATTGGGTAGATATTTTATTTTGGTAAATAACAATAGAAACATTTAAAATATGTGTCTCTTCCGCAGATGACTTGACACTTGACTTCAGCTGATGTTGTGTTCCGTATCATGGTACATATATTCTAGGCATGAATTATTGATACAGTGTCTGGCTATAGAATATATCCTGGAAAACTGCAAGAGGGTTATTATACTGGTTCACTATTGAGTGTACTGTAACTTGTAAGGCATCAGTAGGAATTCTTGAATGATTCTGCATTAACCTACTCTTCACTCAGTGGAAATTCAGGCAGTGTTTCAAGTAAGCAGTCTAAAGAGTATTTGTATGAATTAATAGTGCAAGCCTGAGTACACAAATTTGTTAATTGCAATTAGAAGACAGTAATAATTAAATGTTTCTTAAGAGCTTAGAAACTTTTCATTTGCTCTCGTTAATGCAATTCATTTAAAGTTCACTTAATTCATATTCTTTAGGTTGCAGTCTTTTAAAAAAGATTGACATCTTATTTATTTAAAATAATTTAAATCATTGGGGGGAAAAAAAAAAAAGAAAAGAAAAAAAAAGACAGTGTGACATATACTAAGTACTTTTCCTGCCTAGTCCATTGCACATAGTTTGTCTTTTAGATCAACCCTAAAATAGATATGGCTAGATGACTTCTAAATCCCACTCACCTATATAGAAAGGTGGCTTTGCACTGTTATTTGTAAGCAGAAAACTTTATTCTTCCTTCTTCTGGTACTGTCAGACCTCAGTGACTAGAGTTTCTATCTTCTAGTTTCATGTTCAATAACATCAGTATCTGGGAAACAAAGGTGAGACTGGGTTAATTTCTTGTGCATAAATTTTTGAGGTGCTTGTGTAGAACACTGGCAACACAGAAAAGCTTTAATACAAGATTCTCCACTCCTGCTAAACAGCGTTAATAAGTGAGGTTTGTGTTTTATTTTTACTTTTTTTCTTGTGTGAAAACCAGATTTATTTATGCTTATAGCACAAGTAGCACATTTTACTGATTCTACTGTCTTATAAAAATAGCCATCTCCTTGTAACATATTCTGAGAAAATCAGGTCAACTTTATTTTTGATGTCCAAATCAGAACTGAGATGCTGGGGATAACATGCTTCTTGTCCTTTAAGAAAGTTGTTCCACACATGTGCATGTACTTATTATTTGTATATCTGTACTTTTTTCCAGTGTCCAACATGTCCTTACAAGGAATTAGCACGTTAAAAAATGGATTGTATAGAATATACAGTGGGTTAAATATAATGTGAATGTAAAAAAAAAGCAATGCTATAGCTGACTAAACAAATCAAATGATTACTGTTATTATGAGAAGGTCCCAAGATACTCTTGGCATTTTATTAGTTTTGAGTCCAGAGAGGTAATCTAATAGTCCTGGTCAGTAAACTCCAGCTCTCAACAGATGTCCTTATTCAGATGAGTTGCCCTGTACATCCTCAATAATTAGATTGCACATGAGTGGCTTGAACCTCATCACTTGGTGGAGAGAGCTGACTCTCATCTCTTCAGGTCATGTGAACTTAATTGTGAACTGTAATTTAACAGAGAGTAGGCTTTGTGCACAATTCATATGCCAGACTAACAACAGGGGATTTGTAGGGGTGAGAGGGTTGAATGGATGAAAGCACTGATATATTATAGACTCGCACTTTAAACCTAATTTGGAGATAGAATTTCACCTTTTCAACTCTTCCCTACATTCAGTCACAAAGCACAATTGCTCAGGCTTAATACATGGCACAACTTTGGCCCTGCAGTCATAAGCAGAGATGTCACAGTTCGTTGATCTGAAATGTGTATCAGCACTAGGCACCACTTAGGTAAATGTTTAAAAACAAGTAAAACTAAGCACTGAGTAGTCAGAAGTTGGCTACCGTATTAAACTGATGAGACAAAATGTGTTACAGAGTCTCATGGGAAACAAATGAAGGAAACAGATTTAGATCTAATACTGCAGACCTATTCCCCTCTCAGAACACTACAGAAAGGAAAAGAAAGCAGGGCTGTCTAATTTTCCATGTTTGGTTTTACAGATTTTATATTTATTCCATTTGTTTTATTTTTTACAGTAATTGAAGAAGGAAAGTGATACCATAGCTGTATTTCCCCTTTCTGACTTGCTTGATTTCTTTTGCAGTGACAGAGGAACTTAGTGTTTCTTTCACATGCCCTTCTCAATTACTGAAGGGTAAAGAATCGTTTTTAAAAAAAAAACGGATAATAGCAGGCAAAGGTAATGTAATAAGGAAAAGAAAGGTAGATTGAGGAAAAAGGGGAGACAGCAACCCAGTAATATAGCCTAATTTTATACACTGAAGAAAATACAGGCAGAATAGATTTCCTAACACAGACAAATTCTAAGGAGTAAAATATTTTTAAAAACCTTAAAGATCTTTCTTTATAGTACATTTCCTGTTTGACTATTTTTTATCTTTCTGATGAAATTACAAATAAATGCTATAATAATAATGTTTTTTATTAATGAATATGTGTGGTACTTAGTCAGTTTTACATTAGAAAAGTGTCTGAATGAAGAATAATTTTCTATTTGAGTTCCATTTCACATCACATTTTTGTAATCAAAATGGCTTGTCTTGTAGCATTAGGTAGAATAGAAATGGGTATTAGTGGACAGAGAGAAGCAAATTGGGGCAAAATCTCACAGGAAAATCTTATGAAATTAAGTAAAGGAGTTTAAATGCTTTATCTGAAAAAAAAAAAATCTTTTTTGAATCTTCGATTTCTGCTTGTCCTAATTAGATGTATCTTGTGAAAAGTTCAGCAAAATAAATGTTTGGTCTATATATTTTTTAATTACAAAAACATTCCTTATTGTAATGAAAAGGAGGCATTTTGAGCTTGAAAGTATGATGCAAATTATTACACTTAGCCTATAGCAAAATATTCTGCATCAAAGAGCTGTGCTAGCTGAGGCAATAGTCAGTGTTTAAAAAGAAATAATGAATGCAGAAAATAAAGCTTGCATTTTAATTCTCACAGCATATGGAAACATAGATAGTTTTATCTGTGGAGTTATATTTTTGTCCTTTAATTCAGACCCATCTTTAGTCTTTGATCATGATACAGTTCATAAACTCTGGCAGATCTGGAAAAACAAAGCAGAAACAATCAGAAGATGTCATTTTAATTTACTCAAATGTATTTAGTAGGCTCACTTCTGAAATGATGCATCTGTATAAAAATTTCCTAAAACAATCACAAAATCACAGACTGTTTGAGGTTGGAAGGAATCTCTGGAGGCTATCTGGTCCAAGCCCCCTGTGCAAGCAGGGCCACCTGGAGGTGAATGCCCAGAACTGTGTCCATGTAGATTTTGAGTATTTCTAAGGAGGGAGACTGCACAAGTTCTCAGTCAACATAACAGTAAAATAGTGTTTTCCTAAGTTTAGATGGAATGGCCTGTGTTTCACTGTGTGCCCATTGCCTCTGCTCCTGCCACTGGGCACCACTGAAAAGAGCTAGTTCTGTCCTGTTTGCACCCTCCCTTTTGATATTTATATACATTGATGAGATCCCCTCTGAACTTTCTCTTGTCCAGGCTGAACAGTCTCAGGAGATGCTTCAGTCCCTTAATCATCTTCATGGCCCTTTGTTGGATTTGATTTAACTCCATTCACGACTCTTCATCTTGGCCATCCAACTAATATTTTATCCAGCAAAGTGTATGTCCGTCCAAGCCATGAGCAGCCAGTTTCTCCAGCAGAATATTGTGGGAAACATGTCAAAAAAAAGTCTATGTAGACAACATCCTCATCCACTAAGCAGATCACCTTGTCATAGAAGGAGATCAGGTTAGCCAAGCAGGACCTGCATAAACCCATGCTGTATATGTATCTAGTATGTCCATTTCTCTCTTGTGCTGAGGAGCCCAGAACTGTACACAATACTCTAGGTGTGACATAATCAGTGTAGTGTATAATGGAAGGATTACCTACCTCAACCTGCTAGCAGTACTTCAATGCAGACCAGGATATGATTCACCTTCTTTGAAGCAAGGGCATATTTCTGGCTCTATGTTTAACTTCATGTCCACCAGGATCCCCAGGTCCTTTTCTGCAAAGCCACTTTTCAGATGGTGCATAGGGTTGTTACTCCCCAGGTGTAGGACTTTTCACTTCTGCTTGTTGAGCTTTATAGTGTTTATGCCGTCCTACTTATTTTCATGAAGGAGAACTTAGAGACTCCTGCAAAAACTGCTGCCTCAGTTGGCTGCCTCTGATAGGTGAACTGTTACAGGGATACCTCTGAATAACCTGCTACAGAAGCAGGAGAGCTGAATTGTTGCAGTTCCCTCCACAGGTTAATTAGTTCTGATTAGAAAAAGGTTGTTAAGTTTGCTTCATGTTCTTGCTAATGTGGCCATCCTGCTTTGGAGTGCACTGTGTAGTCATAGATTTCTCAGTGCTAGGTTATATTTCTGCACAATAAGTCAATGTAGAGCAGTATTATATGCAGATTACTTAAAAGATCATCACCTGCCTCCTATGTTCATTCAGCTTTTATTCAGCTGCCTAACCAGCACTTAGAATAACCAATTGCTACCTGTAGGGAGCAGTTAAAATATCTTTTTTTGGTTGGTTGGTTTATTGTTTGTTTGGTTTGGTTTTGGTTGGTTTGTGTTTGTTCAGTTGGTTGGTTGGTTCTGTTTGTTTGGTTGTTGTTTGTTTGTTTTTCTTTAGGGAAGAAACAAATAACTATTGTAAAGTCATGCTTTTCTCTTTGGAGTAAGGCAACCTGACTTTTAAGGGTATGAGAAAAGCATTCAAAGTATTTGGTTCCTCATTTGTATGCCTATCTTTATCAGGTAAACATAAGCATCTAGTTATAAAAATCAGCATAAGAAAATCTTAAAGTCCTTTAGTCCATTCTAAAATGCTTCCTTTCATTATTTCCACAGTAACAAGAAAACCTTTTGCTTATACCATCCCCACTTAGATCAATCAAAATATTTCATAGCTTTGTTTACACAACTTGGCCAGTAGAACTGCTGTTTCCAAACTTCCTGTTTCCAACTTTCTCTAACTGTTGTCTTAACTCAGGTCTTTATCTTGAATTTAGATAACATCAGCGATTTTAATGGTACTAGTAATTATGCACAGATTTAACTCTAAACAGAAAGTTGTGTGGGCATGTAACATCAGTCTCATTTAAAAAAAAAAAAAGATTGGTTCCTTTATTTATTTAAATAAAATTAGGAAGTTTGTGCCATTACTTTTTTATTCCAAACTTCTGGCTTTTTAAAAAAAACCATTTTTTAAAATTAACAAGGTATGATAGTCAAAATTTTCCATGGAAACAGGCTTCATTGTGTATTTTATGTTTATTTTTTTAACGTAGAAAAAAATAACAGCAGACTGCTAGATGAAGTGGATAAACCACTTTCCATCATATCTGAGAAGTTGCGGCAGTCTGGTGAAATTCCCAATGACTGGAAAAGGGGAAACATAACCCCCATTTTCAATAAAGGAAAAAAATAATTGTATCCTGGGCTGCATTAAAAGACTGGCCAGCAGGTTGAAGGAGGTGACTCTTCCCCTCTACTTCACTCTCATGAGACCCCACCTGGAGTACTGTGTCCAGGTCTGGAGGCCCCAACACAAGATGATCAGAGGGCTGGAAGACTTCTCCTATGAGGACAGACTGAGAGAGTGGTTCAGCCTGGAGACAAGAAGGCTCTGGGTAGACCTTATAGCAACCTTCCCATATCTTAAGGGAGCCTACAAGAAAGCTGGGGAGGAACTGTTTACAAGGTCTTGTAGTGATAGAACAAGGGGTAATGGCTTCAAACTGGAAGAAATTAGATTTAGATTAGAAATTAAGAGCAAGTTCTTCACTGTGAGGGTGGTGTGACACTGGAACCGGTTTCCCAGGGAAATTGTGGAGTCCCTTTCCTGGACATGTTCAAGACTGGGTTGGATGGAGCACTGAGCAACCTGATCTAGTGGGAGATGACCCTTCTTATGTCAGGATGGTTGGAACTAGATGATCTTTAAGGTCCTTTCCAATACAAACTATTCTATGATTCTATGAATTTGTTCTAGTCTTCCAAAGTGTGCAGGTAGTTAAGAGTCCTACAGCAATGCTATAGCATTTCTCTTAAAAGTCTGCAAAGATGACCAGCAAAAAAAGTCTCTCTGCTTCATACCACATAAGTTGTTTATAAAAGAGAATTCAGCCAAAGAAATTATTGTTTACAGAATCATCCTGTTGCAAGCCTGAATGGTTTTTATATTCCTAATGAATTATAATTCACTGTCCTCTTAAGTCTTTATCATAAACTGACTCCATGTCCTTTACTCTCAAATATGAAAGGGAAGAATTCTTTAGCAAAAAACAAACAAAAGCAACAGAATTATGGAGCCAGATGTTAATGGTGTCCTAACCCTTTTTTTTCATCGAAGAATTATAATATGCTGTTCACTTAATCAAATACTCCTTCTCAAGTAATTTTTTTTTTTTTAACCTTAAAAGCTTTGAATTTGATATTTCACCCTTTTATCACATAGTGCTTTTAAACAAGTAAGCATTGACTGAACTTTGATATAGCTGATTTTTTGGGGGGGCAGGGATGGTGCCTTTTCTTTGTATTAGAACTCCATGTTTTTCTGTGCTCAACATCACAGATAACTCCATCTTTTAAAGAGAGCTGTTCAGATAAGCACTGTGTTGAGATAGCCTCTACAAAAACAGGGGAAAGAGTAGCCATTACCTAAGGTGAACTTTTTTGTTTTATTACCACACAGAGAGATAAATCTTATGATTGCTGAATTGTAGATGCTTTTAAAGATAACTTAGAAGTCATAGATATGAAATATACAGTAGTAAATCGTTTATCTACACTGCTGGTAAAACAGTTGTCTAGCTAGAGTACAATATCTTTTCCTTTCTAGGCAAGTAGAAAATCCATACTTTTATTGAGGTACTAGCTTTCCAAGTCAAATAAATAACTATTTCTTATTCTTTATTTCTTATAAAGGCAGAGATCTCTTTAAGGTTGTGAGTAAAGGCTACAAAACTGGGCCAGAGAATCTTTGAAGGGAAAACAGATAATACATTCCTGTGATGGATGATGTCCTCTTTGTATCTTTACACCATTTGTAAAAACACATTCCAGACTTGCCTATAGTTTCAGCTGATATAAACTAATCTGGTGATGCAAAGTAAAAGTAAACCTACACAGAAAGAAACATGAAGTCAGACTACATTTTGATACCTTTAGCCTCAGCCAATAGTTGCTTACTCCAGGAGCAGTTTCACTTAATATACTTCATATCAGTAATGTATGTCTACTTTCTGTTGGTATGCAAAGTATTGCCTGGTCAGAGTGATAGAAGCTGATATCTGCTTTGCACAGCTAGAAAAAACTACACAACAAAGGAATCATGTCCTTAATAGACACATGTAAACCAAAATATTCAAAATAGTTACATGCAACAACACATGCCAGAGAGATTATTTGGGATTGTTTTCTCTCCTGTGAATTTTGGCTGAAATTTTAATACAAAATTGGTAAAACTGAATAAAGTATATCCAAGTAGATTTTGAAGACTATGTAGTTTAAGCATTTACCATTACAAATTCAAAAAACCATTATTGTGCCTATCAGATACTTAACTGACATTTCTGTTTATATTCTCTAATTAACATAATGAAGTATACAGACTTGTAAATATTCAAAAAACTAGTGGAAAGCACATAACTGAGGCTTCCAGAAAACTTCAATTCAGATCCAGGACTCCTTGTTAGAAGATTTCTCTCAAACTTCTTCTAGTGGGAACACCTTAAAAGATCACTGTAAGCAGAACTGTGTGATACTTCTATCAACTTAACATGTAAGTTTTGTGTGGCATAAATGTTTTAAAACCTTTTCTCCTCTGTTTCTTATTTTATATAATTTATTAATAAAGTACTGCAATGTTTACAAAACTAAATGCATCAAGGAACCAGGAACAGAGGAGTCTGGCACAACATCCCAAGGGGTTCTTGAATTAAACTCTGATGGGCATTTCAAGACTCCCACATTCTCCTCTAGGAAGAAGATTTCTAAAGCAGTAGATTCAAAATGCATTATACTTTTATTTTAAAACATGGTCCTACAGTATTAATTTCAACAGATTTCTTGTATTTCCAACCCTGGCAACCCTATCAAATTACACTGTAAAAAGCTCTGTTGTACCAACACACTTAAAAGGAACTCCCATTTCTTGTCCCATATGAACAAGTCTATGAACAATATTTTCCTGTTCTTGTTTAGTTTCTGGAATGCAATGTGACAGCATGTTGGAAACGATTACAAGTCATGAGTAAGAGTATTCTGTGTGATTCCCTCAGAACTGCTTCAGATTATTACTGAGTACAGATGAATGGTGTTATGAAGAAGATGAAGGGTATTTTCATCCTTCATTCCAAAGCAGTGAAATAACTGAAGCCCTATAAGGAGCATAGACAAATCTTTTAGCAGTAATGTATTAAAAAAAATATGTATACTTGATTCCTTGCAGTTTACCAATATTGACATTTCAATGTCAAAGCTCTTTTCAGTAGGGTCAGATCTTGTAAAATGCAAACATGGATGATCATAAAAATTTGAATTGGAAACCTAAGAATAAATTTCTGACACAGGTACAGAAAATACACATGCAGTTACAATAAATAGTGAAAATTTTGTTTCAATTTTCTAAGTATTTTAAGAATTGACTCCACATCCGATTTTCTTAGTGAATTGTCAAAAATAATTCTCCTCATTCCATTTCAAGAATATCTTCAATTTTACCATGCTAAAGGATATTTTTATGATTTTAATGGAACTTGATGAAGCTTTACAATTTTCCTCAAAATGACACATGAAGATGTAAAAATGCCTAAATGGCATATCTAGTTCCAAACAGAAGTTAGATGTTGTATGAGCTGGAATAAGTATTACCTTTCACATTACACCTTGGCATTCATTTCTCTGATCTTTTATCATGTTATATAAAAATTACTTCTTTGGTCAGTGGAGATGAGCAATTGAGCTGTAAATCTGAAAGTGGCAAATCTCTTGAGAGGCACCTCTCTCTCTCTCTCCAGTGCCTATAGAGGGAGCCTGGCTGCCACATTTTTAATATTCTGTAATTAGGTATAATCCTCATCCTTCCTGTGACAGTATGATATACAATGCTTTCCAAACAGTTAAGCAAGTAACCTCACATATTATGTTATCCAAAATAAGGAACTTTTCCTCATAAACACTGTACACTATTAGGAAAACAATATCACAAAAACTGTATATAAGATTTTTATAATATGAAGTTAAGTGGTCCATGATTTGAATACAGATTTTACTCGTGATTTACTTTGTATTTGTGATTATTGGTGATAAATATAAACAATAAAGTAATGAGAAGATTGGAAAATAACAAGATTTGGGGACACTTACCATAGCCATTACACTAGAAATTTCAGATAAAAAGGCTATTTTTCAGAGAACTGGGAAAATAATTTTTACTATATAGCAATAGCAAGAGAAAGAAGTTGATGATAACAACCAAGGAATAATTTTCCACTTCTAAGGATAGTGATGACTCAGAATTTCGTGGGACCTTGTTGGTCAGGGAGGAGTGGACAAGTTCTCCTCTTAATTTTTTTTTCCTAAGCTCACATGAAACCTTTACTGCTTACTTTCAAAGCAGAACTTTGTAAGTCATACTTCTTGTTTCTTATGATGAAAATGAAGTTGTCCATCTTTCCAAAATATAAATTCACTAGTGAAAGAAAACCTTTAAATTTTGACCTATGCTAATGAGGTGATTTGGCCTCCTGTAAAATTTTGTGTTCTTTACATCTGGATCATTAAACCCAGAGAAGATATATTATTTGTGCCCTTTTGCATTTCCATTTCTATGGAGAACCATATTTTCCTTGCACTGTAAAGGAATATGTCATGACCCACAGTGCCTCTTTTTTAGTGTTGATCTAGAAGGAAAAAGAGCCCTTTTTGCAGCTACTTTTTAGAAAATACTATTTCTAAATTAAACGAACACATTTTTAAAAAGGGAAAAAGTTATTTAAAAAGGTGAAACCTTCCCTTTTTTGGACTTAATCCTACCTATAATTATGTTGGTATTGATCTAATGTTGACGTCAATAACAGTAGTTAGTCTTAATAGGGGTAATGTTTAATTGACAACAACTAGTGCTGTGGCAGTACCACCAATAACAACAAATGCAAAATCAAATCCATCATCTCAATTCTGTCTGAAGGTTGGCTCTTACAAATCCATACAATGCTTTTATTGGTTTAAAAGAAGTCATATACTTAAGATTAGATTTTATAGAAAATAATAAAGAAATTTCTTGTCTTTTAGAAAGCAAAGTCCTTATTATGAGTGTTTTTCTTTGTACATTCCTTATGATTAAACACAGTGAATTCAGAACTATATGTAAATATTACATGTTTCAGAAAGAGCTTCATAACAATTGCTGTCCTGTGGCTTAAAATGTCTGTTAAGATACTGTTGCTATCTTTTACAAGTGTGAAAAAGTCTCTGCATATTTTAATTCAGATACATGCCTGTAGGAAGTATTCACAACACTTTCTTAATTATGGTCTTGTATTTCCATAAATGGTTAGAATATAGAAAACTCATAGAATTGTTTATTATATACTCTTCCTAGTACATATCCCTAGTCCACAAAATCTGCCTTGCTCATCCTTGTGTTTGAAGTGACTTACTAATGTGATTGACTAGAGAGAATAAAATGTTGGACTGATATGTTTTGTATGACCAAATATTCTCAATATTTCTTCTTTGATGAGTCACAATAAACCTCTAGAAAGCACATTTCAATGCATGGCCTGTTAATTATTAACCATGCAAATAAGTGCCTTAGATACAGGCAGGTGCTACAAAGAGTCAAACTTTGTTGTGATTTTATTTATTCATATTTGTAAAATCTATATTATTAAATAAATAGTTCAAGTTCATTGACTGTGAACAGTGACCTCAACACAGAAAAAATGTTCAGAAAATGTCAGAATATTTAATCTTTCATTATTAAATTTAATAAGTTTAGTGACTCATTTGGAAAGGAGTGCATTTTTTTTTTGTCCTAAACCTGACAAAGGGGAGAAATTTAGGATCTCTCAAGAGTTTATTTCGCTATTGCACTTAAGTTGAATGTTAAAGTCATGCTATTTATGTTATATTTATTTTAAGTTGTATGACTGAAATCCAGTAAACACAATACTGTTTTCTGCTTAAAAAATTATAAATATATATGTGAATGTATGAACATGTATATATATACTGTGCTACTAAAGGAAAGGAAACTCCATTAATTACAAACAGCAAATATGTTTGTTTCTATATTACATTGCTGAGCATTTGGAACCTGTCCCTGTGTAATCTAGTGGTTATTTGAAAAGAAAATAGAATAAATTAATAAACAGGGTTAAAGGTCGTCTCTGTTGGATGTATTCCTGGTGTTGCTTTCTTAAACTATGTATTCTCTTTGTATGGCAAAGAAGATTCCAAGAAATATAAAAATACAGAAGAAATATATAGAAATGTAAAAGCAGACTATTGGTAATTTAGCAATAGAAAAATTTTATGTACAGTAAACTTTGAGAAAAACAAAACCTTCAAGAGAACGAAATCTTAGATATAAGCAGAGCTCAAAAGCTACAGCAGTGTTGAAAGTCTATTTAAACAATGCTATTATGGAGGTTGACCTTTTGTGGTTAATTGTATGGTTTCTAAGTACTCCCAGCAAAGTCATTGAGACTACTTGGAGTGCTCAAAACATGTGAATAAATTTTTACAATAGCAGGGCTCAAAATTCAATATATTATGTACCTAATAACTTTATATTAAGAAAATAATGGCATAAAAATATAAAATGCCTCATCTGTGAAATCCAATCTATTTTGTTGATTAAAAATGGTTACTCGTAGTGTAAGATTCTCCAGTAGAACAAAGCCATCTCCTTGACCACTAAGTAACTGATAGAGAGAAGATGTTAAAGTTTCTTTGGTTGTTTCTGTTTTGGTTAGTTTCCTTTATTATTTTGGAAGGTAGAAGAAAACAGCATGTCTTTCTTCTTTGTGAAAAAATAGTGACAACTTCGACATCTTGAAAGAAAAATGAGGGGATAGAGCACTGCTTTACTTTGACTACGACAAACTCAGCAACCTGTTCATTTTCTGAAGAAAATAAATATGAAGAAATGTCAGGAAATCTCACTAATGACAAATCATCAAATATCATCTGCCTGCCTTTTAAAAAGAAACTTCAAGTATCATTTAGAAAAAGATCTTGTTTTAATTTATATTTATTATTCTCATTATTCTGGTTTAAATCAGAAAGGATGAGGTTATATTTGAATTTTAAACCAGTTTATGGTAATGGTCTAAACTTGCTATAGCTTTTTGCAGTTCTTTAAGTATATAAAAATCTGAATATGCTGAATGGTGAATGGTCTCGAGAGGTGGGGAGGGGGGACTATATATCTCTAGGGATCAAACACCTCTAATTATTGAGTTCTAGATCTGAAATGTTGTGTATTTCTACAAGAAAAATACAGTAAAGTATCAACATTGCTGTAGTTGAGCATGAAACCACCTCTCTGTATCAAAGTCAAGTCTTCTGTCTAATCAGATATTAACATATTCATTCAGATTGTCTTGAAATCTGTTGTCCCTCAGGGACTGCAGGATAGGCTTAGTGACCCTTAATTATGGCTACAGAGAAAGAAATAAATTAATGAGATATTGCCCTTTGGTTCACAATACACAGAGCAAAACAGAAGCAAAAAAACCCAAACCAACAATAAACCAGAAACAACAACAACAAAGGAATCCCCCAAACAAACAAAAAGTCTCTGGGGCTCTCCATATATAATAAAACATTTGGGAGTACATATATCAGCCTAATAAGGAAGTTGTTCCTCCTATGTTCTGTTTTGTTCTGGTTTCTTGGTTGAAAGATGTGACATGATTAAGGCTTCAGTGAAATAGACACATTGTGGAGACCCTAGAAAAATACTTATACAGGGAAATAAGAAGCATACAAGGGGCATAAAATTCTACTGCAGTTGGATAGAAATTGGGTGACCATTGGGTAGCCTATGGACTAATGATGAATTGAAGAATTTATAGTGATAAATATTATCCTCCGTGTAAAAGGAAAAGGGGATGAAAACATAACACATGGTACTGTTGCTATCAATTAGGCTGTTTAAGTTTGGGACTTACACAGATTGCAACTGTTTAAAAGTGCTTACAAGGTTTGCTTTGCAAACCCAAAACACCGTAGTCTGTCCATAAGTGGCCATTTGTCATGTTTTCAGACTATTCTGTATCATCAGATGATCAAAGGACAGAATTCACTTTGTATTGAAATATGTATATTAATTCTGTTAATGTCTAATTTCAAGTGTTGTTAAATCTAATATGCTGAAGCAGCAACTATGGCACATTAATGAAGGTATATACCTCTTGCATATGTATTTATATATATATTTTTATGTATCTGCACACACATATGACCACATTTGTGTGCATATATACATATATATACAAAAAGAATACATTGGGACTCATTTAGAAGCTTAATGTGTGTCATCATCCTGAAAGTTAATTTTTAAAATAAAAAACACAGTTCACTTTATCAGCCATACCTTCCTAAACTGAATGAGAGAGAAGCAGGCATACCTGAAAATCTACCAAGACAGATCAAATCTATCCAAGTTAGATACCTCCTTCTTTAAGTTTATAGTGACTGTGGAAAGCAGGTCAACAAAACCACTGTAAAGACCATAAGTAGATTTAAATCCAGCATGGAAGTGTATTCCATTCTGTTTGTATCATATATGTCATTGTTATTAATCTTTGTAACAGACATTGTTACATAAGTTATTACAACTAGCTGTTAAAAGGTATTCATTGAGTACACATTCAATGGATTTTTTCAGCAGTCTCCGCACTGAATTTTAATGTCCATATAAGCACAGCTTGACATATATGGTATATCAATTAAGATCATTTAGTATATTCTTCTGCCAGTTGTCTATAGAACAATTCATCAACCTCTTCATCATGGTCGGGTGGTCTATAACAAACTCCCAACAGGATAACTGCCTTGTTGGCCTTCCTCAACATTACCCATAAACATTCGACTGGTCCGTCACACCCGTTGATCTCCATGCAACCAAAACACTCCCTAATATAGAGCCACCCCACCACCTTTTCTATCTTGCCTATTCCATTTGTAGAGCTTATAGTCATCCATTGAAGCACTCCACTCATGAAAGTCATCCCACCGTGTTTCTGTAATGGCGACTACATCATAGCAGTTGTGGTGCACAATGGCCTCCAGCTCCTCCTGCTTGTTTCCTATGCTGTGTGCATTAGTGTAAAGGCACTTGAGCTGGGCTAACCACTTAATTCCTAACAATGGCCTGCCACCCTTAGGCTCAGCTCTAGCAGGCCTAGTTTTATCCCCTTCCCCCTTCAAATCTAGTTTAAAGCCCTTTCAATGAGCCCAGCCAGCTCATATGCAGGGATTCTTTTCCCTCTTTGAGACAGATGAACTCTGTCCGTCACCTGCAGACCCCACACAATGTAAAGCTGTCCATGCTCAAAAAACCCAAAATTCTGCTGTTGGTACCAGCCTCTCAGCCACATGTTAATCAGATGGGTCTTCCTTCCTCTTTCAGTATTTATCCCTGACACTGAAGGGATTGAACAGAACACCACCTGAGCTCCCGAGCCCCCAAGCAATCTCCCCAGAGCCCTGAAGTACTTTTTAATTGTTTTCATGTTTCTCTCCATAACATCATCATTACCGGCCTGGATAATCAATAGAGGGTAATAGTCCGATGGCCATACCAGACCAGAATGTTCCCTAGTAATATCTCTGACCCTGGCCCCAGGGAGGCAGCAGACTTCCCTGTGGTATGGATCTGGCCAGCATATGGGGCCCTCAGTTCCTCTCAGAAGGGAGTTGCCAACTACAATTACCTTCCTTTTTTTCTTGTTAGAGTTGATCCTAATGAGTGGGGGAGATCAACTTACCTCACGCAACTCCCCTGATGGACCTTCATCTCGATCATCATTTGTTTTACCCTCAATTTTCACAGCCCCATACCTGTTGTGCAAGGGAACGGGAAAGGGAGAGAGGCTGGGAGGGGATTCTTCCACCTCACCAAGCAAGGACCTGTTTCCATTCTCCCTCATTTCTTAGGTTCCCTCCTTTTACCTGGTGCCAAGGAAGGAAGGGTTACTCTCCTTCTAATGGAGCCTCCACCTGCTGCCCTATCCTCAGGGATGGTAGGACCTGACTCCACCAGTTTATCTCCCTTTCACATTCCCTTATTGTTCTCTGACTTTCAACCTCCTCCTTTAGCTCAGCCACCAGGATGAGCAGATCATTCTTCTGGTCATATTGGACACAGGTGTTATACCCATCACTCTCCACTAGCAGTGACAGGCTCCAGCATTCTCTGCAGCCAGAGCCCTGGACACCTGCATGCTTCTGCAGGACCTCTGTCTGCGTCACCACATTTTTTCTGGCAGGAGCTTTTGTCCAGCTCGCAACCATCTCTAGTCCTGCACATGCCTTTTCTCTCTCTCTTTTTTTTTTTTTTTAATGTATTT
>JANIJG010015632.1:0-10485 GCA_024611175.1 Megaceryle torquata | reverse complement strand
AGACGCTTGGTTTGTGCAGAAAAAGAGAAGGTCCCTCAGAGATCAAATGAGAAGAGACACCTGAGTCTGGCTCACCTGGAGGAGCCTCTGGTGACTAGAGAGATGAGGGAAAAAACCCTGAGTTTAAGCCCTGATCTTTAGCAGTGTGAAGACTGCTGAAATGCATCTGAATTTCCTTGTATTAGAAAACTGTATAAATGCATTTTAATTATTTAAACCAATGTCTCAAATCCACCACAAGACCATTCAAATTTTTTTCTTAAATGAGAACAGGTATAAAAATTTAAACTTTTACCCATTTTTTTCCCCTTTTTTCTTTTTTTTGTCACTATGTTCTTTTGAATTTCATATTTAACAGTAATAAAACACTAGTTGTCATACATGTATATAATTATAATAATAGAATAAGCAGGGCTTCTTAAAAAAACCCTAAGAAGTAGGGGTAGTTTTGTTTCCAATAACATATATAATAACCCTGCTGTGAATTTCCAGGTAGAAATACAATAAGATTAACTGAAAAATCAAGTTCTTCAGAAAAATACAAACTTCTGTGAATGCATTTTTTTGTTGTTGTTCTGGCAGTGAACTCCAACTATCCCCTCTTTAACCTAGCTGCAGTAAAATACTCTTAAGCTGCAGCATGTGAGCTCTGACATCTTAGATAGCTGCTAGGTTACTGATAGTTCAGTGTCAGTGGATGGACCCCTGCCCAAAAAAGAGAAAAAATCCAATGGTCTGCTTCCAAGACAAATAAATTCTCACTTTGAGAAGGCTTACAAAAGGAGACAGTTTTCATTTTTTGTAAGCTAAGTCTGGTCACGTCAGGAACTGAAAGAGATAGTGGAAAAAAAGTGCATCTGTGTTGGACAAGGATGTTGACTATGTGCTGCTCAAAGGACTTCAGATCCTCTTCATCTCCACTAAGAGTTAATCCTCAAGACTGTTAAATGTTTCAAAATAGTGAACTAAAAATAACACAGTTCCTGTAAATTGTTTTAACTGCTGGAAAAGATAAAGCTGTAAGACACAGGGCAAGTCTCTCACATGCACAGACTCACACATGTAGAGGCATTTCTTTGAATTAACCAAAAAAAAAAAAAAAAAAGAAGAAGAAAAAAAGAAAAAGAAAACCACTACTACAATGCTGTTTGCTTACTTGGTCTGATGTTGACCGTGGCTGTTTGGATTAAGCCCCATGGGTTCCAAGTGAAACAAAAGCAATTTTTATTACAGAGTTAATAAAAATATGTTTTAAAAAGGCTTTTTTTTTGTCACTTCACTTTCAGAAATGTTTTCTTGGGTCCTAGTTAAAGAAGCCTCTCAGCAGGCACTATGCTGTCTCTTCCAAAATGTTACCTCCTTTTGTTTGAGGAATAATAGGAGGGCTGCACTTACTGCAAGACTGTTGGAGATCTATGGTTTTGCAAATGACATTTTCTTCTATTTTCTTCAGCGATTATTTTCCTTGTAAGGAAGAAACCTGTTATTTAACTCACAGAAAGCAAATTAGCAGGCAAATGAAAAGAAATGCAATTAAACACGTAGAAATACAAGCAGAACAAACACCAAAGGCATTAGTAGAGTCATAAAGCAAAAAGAGCTGAGATCTTTAAAACAAAAATAAGTTATTACTCACAGTAACTGACTCTTTGGCTGCAATAGAAAAGGATGAGATCATAGAGATGAAATGCACCACATCTCCAGCCTTTAGCATCAGCCATGAGAGATAACATGTGTGTTTCCAGCACCTGTCTATGTTTCAGTGGTTCCCTTTGAGGAATTGTTTCCTAAATACTTGAGCATATAATAAAAAGCTAATAGTTAGATATCTTAGGTCAACTACATTTTGGCTTGAATTAAACCGTGGGAATGATGTATGGTATCTTTTCTTTCAACTATTAAAGTATGTAGGCCCTAGGGCCCACCAGGTGTTACCAGACAGTTTGCATGATCTTGGATAAAAGACTTGTCTCATCCCATGTTGGATGGTCCTTAAAGGCTAACTCCAAGTGCTGGACTAAGTATAAACTTTGCTTTCTCCCTCTGTGTCTCTTACTACAAAACAACTTAAAACCTTTTCCCAGGAGAAAGAGTCGTCTTTGCAGAACTTTTCATGGCGAGCCAATGTCAAGGCATCTTCCAGCTTTTTCTCTAGCAGCTCACGTTCTGTCCAGAGTTTGCCAAACAGCTTTTTCCTACCAGAGAGCCGGCCTTAGGCACAGCCAAGAGTTCTCTCAGGATGGGGTAACGTGCTCCAGGCCCTGGATTAGCTATTGCTCCGTTACCTAAGATGAAGTAACACAGGAATGGTGGCACCAATGTGCCTCCAAACCTTTTGCCTATCCTCTTCCACAACAACCTCTTGGGAATGGCTGTTAGTTATGCTTACTCCTCAGCCTGGCCCATGCTTTGTTTGGGACCTGGGCTGGTTATGACAGGTCAAAGCGCTGGTGGGACAGGAGATTGCTCAAAGCCATATGATTTCCTCCTCTTGTCCACAGCATAAAACATGCAGGAATGAGCTTCCAGTGGTCTCATTCATTGTGTTACACTTGGACAGGGTGGGACGGAGAAGGGACAGACTGTGGCACTGAGATTGAACTGGTTTTTTCTTCTTTGGTGTTTTTCATCTGACACTGCACCTTGATCTGTCAGGAGAGATATAATTTATGTGTCACCCAGCTTCTGGTCATGTCAGAATATATGTTAGTGGTTTAAATAAAGTTTTGCCTCATTTCTGTGGCCAGCCTGATTTCACAATTCACAAGTATCTGTTCAGAGGTTTCATGGTTAAAAATGCCAAAAAGCAGTATTTATTATATCTTAAATAAGGCGTGCTAGCAGTTGAACATTCATCCAAATACCAGAAGTACAATAGCAATCCCCCTCTTTGAGACAAAACAAAAAAATATAGTGAGATGAGGCACAAGAATCAATCCAATTGATTTTACTGCATGTAGGAAAAGGACTGGAAATGGTGGTCAATGCCCTTATCGTGTATCATTCAGGGTCAAGGTCTCACTCTTTAGCCTGAGGTTATCTTTCCATACTGATCCAGTGGAAGCATGTTGAAAAAATATTCTTCTCAGTCTTCACCTGGACTGCTGAACATGAATAAAAGCATGTCATGCAAAATAACTGACAGACCAACGCAGGTGCCAAGAGATTTCTTCTGCTGACAAGTAATGTAGTGACACTTGAGATGAGGTCTCAGTTTAGCAGCACAAGTGGCTTAGTGTCTCTGAGCAGTGAGTGGATTAATACTGCAGCACAAGTCTCTGTTGAGAAAAGAATAATCATTTCACCTGCTCTGCCACTCTCACCAGCATCCTCCACTCTGCAAAAAAGCTCCTGCTTCATAAAACTTTGATTTTGCTTTGTAGGAGGTCAGTGAAACTTTTGGCAATTGAGACAGCAAAATCAAAGATACTGAAACCAGTTCTTTCTCCTTAGACTCTTGGGATATATTTTCCTTGCCATAAGACAAAGTGAGTGATAAAATGCTCAGCAAGGGATTTTACCCATAGAATAAGTTGCCTGAAGTTGAGTGTCTCATCCACTTAACAATAGCTTGCTTAGTTATATGAAGGTGTCTAATATACTTTGAAATGTTTTATGGATAGGTGTCCATCCTCACCCTCACACTCAGCTATGGTTTTCAGGGAACAAAGGTTTTCAAAGGTCTGGCCTCCTATCAGCCAGTCTCCTGTGGCTACCTTTAACAGTCTTGTTTCAAACTGGTTCTACGTGCCCTTGTTTGAGCAAAGTACTTAAAGCCTAAATTTCCATTGACTCGTGGCAGTTTAGTTCGCATGTGGGCCCTCCATAAATATGTCTTAAACTGTGACTTGGACCCCAGCTATTTCCTACACTCAATCCACAAACATTGTGAAAGATGTTAAAGATGTTGGGGTTTTTTTTAAAAAGAATTGGAAGAAGGGCTGGTGTTACTGCATAGGTATGAAAAATTGATACAGAGCCAATGTGCTTGGATTCAGATACTTCCTGGAACACCAGATTTACTGGATTCACATACAGACCACAATCACTCTCTGTTTTCTGAATAGATACTGGAGCTCTGATACACTCCAGGCAGGATACAATCACTTCAAACTCACAACTTCTAACTGTTGCACCCAGCATTGCCTGACAAGTCCTCTTGTCATCTAGATTCCTCCAGCAATTCCCCTCCCAGATCATTTTTAAACTGTCCTGTATCCATCCTCCTGTGTAGCTATTCAAGCAGAGGTGTTTTCATTAGAATTTGAATTTCTGGATGAAGTTCCACAACCTTTTTTCTATTAATCTAAATGTTTTGTGATTTTCTTTTTTTTTTTTTACTTTACACACAGTTGTGAGAGTTTGGCATTATGTTTTAATGAAAGTCAAGATAGTTGTCCTGGTTTGAGTGAGAACAGAACTGACCCTAAACCGTGACAAGAGTGTTGCCACAAAAGAAATGAAAATGCAAGCAATGGCTACAGAGGTAGGACAGGCAACAGTGAGAAACAAGGCTTGAATGAAAAAAAATAGAAAAGCAGTTAATACTGCTATGAGCAAAAAAAACCCAGCTGGCAGAGTTGTTGGAAGAACACTGCCCAAGTATTTAACATTTGGATTAATGTAAGCTTTGCTTGATTTTGTGAACTGACTTTTTAATATTTTAGTTGTACAAGGACACAGAGCAGCGTTCTCACTTCCATTGGTTCTTGACTGCTGGAGAAAGAAACCAGGAGTAGCTAGGAAGTAGCCCTGGAAAGTCCCTGGTCTGGCCAATCTAATGCAATACTCAAGTGAAAAAGTGAACTTGTTTGGGCTCCTTTCTCTCCTGATGGATCCAAAATCTTTCTGTGGCATTTTCAACCAAAAAACGCATCACTTTCTGGGAAATCTGCTACTTGGCCAGCGTTGTGGTTTAACCCCAGCTGATAACTCAGTACCTGTCCCGTCCCCCCCCCCCACGCCCCCCGTGTCAGAATGGGAGAGAAAATTGGGAGGGTTAAAGTAAGCTTGATGCCATAGGGTGTGGGATATCCCTTTGGTCAGTTGGAGTCAGCTGTCCCCGCTGTGTCCTCTCCCAACTCCTTGTGCACCCCCAGCTAGTTGCAGGGGTAAAGTATCTCATCTCTCACCAGCTTTATTGTACATTCAGTCATGGATATAACCCACCATCGGATGAAGAAGAGGAGGAACAGGGCCAAGATGGAAGGGGATGCTAGCACTTACAAGAAGAGTCATCACTGTATTTTTCTCTTAACATGTTATTTTCCCCCAAAAGTAGAAAGAGTCTAAGAAGTTTCTGTTCCTAAATATGATCTGGGGACACTTGAACCTGGGAATCAAGTATAGGAGGATTATGATCAAAAGAAAGACATGAAGTCACCTCCCCCATGTAGTCCAAGCTAATGATGTTTAGCTCTCTTTAAATTCAGTCATTTTGTTCAATTTCCATTAAATTTTACCATCTGAAGTTATTCCTGTAGCTTCTAGTAGTGGTTTTATCTGTTGCCTGGTAGCAGATATTACACCAGATTAAGTCTACTTGTTACCAAGCTCTCCTATAGCTTTGACCACCTACTAGACATAGCTGCATGTTTTCTTCTTCCATAAATTCTCTATAGAGTCATCACAAAATTAGAGAAAGACACTGAAATATCTTGTCTAGTACTTTGGATAACACAAGCAAGGAAATTCCCCAAATTTCTCTTTTATTTGGCCAGCTGAAATAAGTACAGCTACAATAGAAGTTCTCCTGTTGTTAAAAATAAAAACAAAGGCATAAGTCTCAAAGAGAAACAAAACCCTCCACTTCCTTGGTAATTCATTTAAGAGACTAAGCAGCCTTACTAACTATTCTCTCATTTTTAATTGTAATTCTACATGGGTTTTCTCTATCAGGAGAGACTTCCAAGTTAAATAATAACCAGACTATCCATCAATAACTTGTTACAGCGTTTTATCAAAACTGCTGAAGATTTTCAGAGTCACCTTATAAACTGTGGAGAGTGGATGTCTCTCCTGGGTTTGGTTCAGGTTAATCATCACAAACAGCTGCTGGCCAAATCAGTTGGAAGGGGCCACATCTGAGAGGGGCCACAAGCAGGATAACCAAGCCAACCAGGGATAATTGATACCTTAGTGAGTCCTGCCCCTATATAAGGGGAGGGCTGGGCCAGACTGGAAGTGGCTCTTTTTAACTTGTGTTGGTGGGGCTAAAGCAAGAGAAGTGCTGTCCTGGATGCAGGTAGATCCTGTCACTTGCTTTGTGTATCATTTTGTAAGTGCTACTTAAAGTGCTGTTGTTTTCTTCTCTTTTTTTTTATGGTTTTTGCTAAATTGTCCTTGATCCAGTGGGTTTCACTTTTTTTCCTTCCTCCTTAAGTTCTTTCATTTTACATAGGAGGGGGTGGAGGATTGATGGACAAGTGAGTGTGTGGTGTTTAGCTGTTGACAGAAGTTAAGCTAGGACAATGGCAACATGTCAGGAGGTCTTGAAAATGTTGCAAAACAGATTTCCTGAGGGATAGTGGAAGTGTTTGGACTCAAATTCATAATGAGTTTTGTATGAATATATTAGCCCAACAGAAGGAGGGGAGGTGGCTAGTACAAATTATTTGTCTAGGTTGCCCGTACAAACAGGAGAGGGAGGCACCTCTAGGTGACTTTTTTTTGTCTGTTCTGGGTGCCTGTGTTGAAGGGAGTTCAAATTCTGTGTGATGTTGTTAATGTTCTATTGACTATGTGGGGAATCTAGAAAAGCAGATCTGAATAAATACTTAGCTTTTAAATATGTGACTCCAGGGGATGGGTCTCTGGGTCTGAGAGTAAAATGTGTGAAAAGTGTCTGTAAACTTAATTTACAGTATTTGGAGAATTGCAGCACTGGGTACCTTCATTTAGCAAATTGAGTTCTATTTCTGTTCAGTATAACTTATTTTTTGAATTCTTAAAGAGGAGAGTGCAGTCAATCATGAAGATATCTTTTTCCTCTTCTAATACTCCTTCTGTCTACAAATACTACATGCAGTGAGAAGTATGAGTAGGAAGAAGACTAGGTAAATGACCTCAGAACCAAAGTTGTCTGACTCTCATTGTAGAAATAACAATCCATATTTAACATATCTTTAGCAATCCAGGTACCATATCAAATGCTTTCATCTTGGAAACAAACTATTGCAGGAGAGATGATGAACTGTCTGAAGTTGGGCTTGCTTCCCATTAGGATGGGTTCGCTGTTGTGATGGTAGCAATTTCTGCTGGTGTGTTGCTTAGCTCTGATCATTGAAATACCATCTACCCTGAAGAGAATGGTGGCCTTCCATTAGTTGAAGAGGGTCTAGAAGAAAGATGAGGGGCCACTTCTTGCAAATGCTTGTAGTCACAGGATGAGGAGTGGTGGCTTTAAACTGGAAGAGGGTAGATTCAGATTAGAAATTAGGAAGTTCTTTGCTCTGAGGGTGGTGAGATACTGGAACAGGTTGCCCAGAGAAGTTGTGGATGCTCTATCTCTGGAAGTGTTCAAGACCATGTTGGATGGGGCTTTGATAAATCTGGTCTAGTGGGAGGTGTCCCTGTTTGTGGCAGGGGAATTGGAACTAGGTGATATTTAAGATCCCTTCCAGCACAAACCATTCTCTATTCTCTGAAATACTGAAACAAATTTAATAAGACTGATCTAATTCATGTACCTACACCTGGATGCCTTCCATTGGACCTTGCTTCTCGACAAAGGGATGGTAGAGATATAGTCCACTTGTTTAGGGTCTTCCCTTTCCCTGCTGAAGGAGAGCTGTTTGCTCTGGCACCAATTAATTTCTACTTGCATGTGAAAAACACACTGCTGTTGTGGCCAAGCTCTTGTTTGTATCACAAGTGTAAGCACTGATGCTACAACAATGATGATAAATGCAGCCTGAGATAGGAAGCCTGAGACTTGAGAAGGCTTGAAGTAGGATTTGATAGCAGATGGCTTCTTCTACTGACTACATAGGAAACCTTGTGCTCTGTTATTTATGTTTCACTCAATATTTCAAAGAATGTTAAGACCCACCAAATCACACTTCTGGTTTCATATTTCCTTTGAATCATTGTTTTCTGCTCCCTCTCTTTGAAACATCACATAGTGGAATAATATAAAAATATTTAAAATGGCACTTTAATAAAAATATTTCAAATGTTCTTGAGAACTTTTCCTTTTTATCATGGGATGTAGTAACTTTGCTTTCAAGTCTAAATGCAGTGATTCTCAGTGGCAAAAAACAAGTGGTTGAGGTACAAAATGATAAAGCAATTTCTTTCAACAAAATATAGAAATATTTTCATCTATGATTATGAAAAGAACTTGGATCTGAGTCTAATTTTGGTTTTAAAGGAAATAAACAGGTAACTGAAAAGTATGAAACTTAATGAGATACCTGCCCAGTCTTGGGCAGGATGCTTGCCTGCCCTCACTGTGAAGATGCCCCAGGATGCTAATGGGACTCAGGGCACACAGGGTCAGACACTTTTTTCCTAAAATGTAATTAATTCATGCTGCACAAGTCATACCTGCACTGGAGTTTCACTCTGTTTTTTTGGCACACTGAAATCTGAAACACCTCATGTGTGAATTTAATTGAATGTCAAGTGTTGCAGAGTAACTTGTGACCTTCCTCAGCTTTGTGTAGTTATTAAAGTAATTTAATACTTTTTAAAACTCCTTTTCCTCCCCAGTATTAAGATAGAAGTCAGCAAGCTGCTGAGGCAGAACATTCTGATCAGACTTAAAGCAACACAGAACCTGACCGGCTTTGCAGTTCATAACAAATGCCATAGACTATCCATTCTAGTGAACTGACAGAGGGGTTGGACTGGATGATCTCCAGAGGTCCTTACCATGCTGTGATTCTGTCATAAGGTGGTGCATGTACCTAGAGGAATGTACCCCTGTATCTTCACACGATATTCTTTTTGTTCAGGTGAAATACATAGTTAGGAAGTTTAACTGGGTAAATATTACTCAATCCCCATGATTCAGGAATATGCTATCTTACGATAATAGGTGTAATTGAAATGCAAACAGTACCAAGAATGAGGAAAAGAATGGAATTATTTGGAACAATTTATTCTGCTCTCTTGCATATTAAATAGTCTGCTCAATTGACGAGCTTCATCTTTCATTGTTTATTATCCACAGTATTCAGTAACTAGAACAGGAGATTCTACTAACATACAAGATTCAAAAGTCAGCTGCTCCTCAGAGTATCACTCTGAGGAATTTATATGCTATTACATAGTGTATTTTATTATTTAGTACCATCAGCTCTAATATACTTCCCTCTAGCTTTTGTCAAGGACTTGTAAGAATTGTCAAGAAAATATTGGGTACAAAGTGTCCCACTTTAGAAAAGGGCATGCAAAAGAGTTAATCTTTATCTCTTGGCAAGACTGGCTACACTGGATGGATGTAAATTGGCTGTAAAGCTGTGATGAAAGGATGACAGAAGGGTAATATATCCAATGCCTCATGTCCTGAGTTCTGTTTGGCTGCTGTCAAGATCAGGATAGATGCAGACACAACATTACTGGAACTGAGATGAAGGACAGTGTGCCTGTAGCCATCTAGAGTTAGTTTCCAGATATCCACACAGCATAGGCAGTTGGGACCGGGACCATTATCTGTCTGTGATAGACTGTGGTGGGGAGAAGCTGCTTGCTAGTATGTGGAGAATGGGTGGTATATTGAGCATGTCCAAGAGTATTTTAAAGTCTTGAGATTTTTCAAGTCTCCATGACTTCCTCCAGAAGTCTGTCTTGCTTGGTAAGAGGCCCAGGCTGCCCAAAATGTACCTCTCCACCCATAGAAAACAGTCACATTCTGTAATTTCAACTAAATGCAGGTTTCTTCTCTGGAAGGTGTTTTGATGCTAATGCCAACAGTAGTAGAAATGCATTTGAACATGCAGAATTGTTCTAGGAAAATAGGATCAAATATATTTTATTACCATATTCAACTTAATGTGGACACTTTCTTGAATGGAAACAAAAGACTTGCAGCACCCAGACCCCTTGGTGTTATTCCTGCAAATGTTTGAAAAAGCTGAACTTCATGAAGTGTCTGGTGGAAATCCAGGAGAATTTCTTGTGGAATAACATCAGCAAAAGTGTATAGAGATTAGGGTCTGAAAATGGAAATTAAATAAATTGCCCAAGTAGAGGGATGTAAAATCAGAAGAATGCCAGATTGAAGATTAAATAGAAATAGTTTTCAGATGCTGAAAGGTGAGGGTGACTTAATCTCTGTTGGTTTTGCTTAGGAGATGAATTTGTGGTTGGGCCAGACAGCTTTGAAATACTAGCTATGGTAGAAGACATATCTAGATGTGATGGAGTAACTTGGAAGTCTCATCCACTAGCTGCTTTTCTTTGGAGTCATTTCTCATGCAATACACATTAGCCCATGAAAAAATGCATTAGTCATGTTATTACAATACTGAAAAGATTCTT
>JANIJG010015631.1:36599-55121 GCA_024611175.1 Megaceryle torquata | reverse complement strand
TTTTTTTTGTTTTGTTTGTGTGCTCAGTCTTGGTTTTAAAAAAAAGAATATGGTTGGGGGTGGGTGGGGTGGCGTGTGGAAATAAATCATGCAAACACTGGCAAAATAATGCATTTTAATGCCATCTAGAATTCAGTTTCAAACTAGCTTTGAATATAATAAGCTGAGAAACTTCATTTAGCTATCATTTTTAAATCAGCAAAGCGGTATTAGGAATCAGTCATCCCAGAATGCAAAGTTTAAAATGTTTTATGATGAAGTATAAGATGGAAGAATCAGTTAAAAAAAAAAAAAAAAAAAAAGATTATATAATATATAAATTGCCTTGTACAGAGAGTGAGAATAGCTGGAAGGGCATCTTAACTACCGCGGTGTTGGCTTTTTACATGAGCAGAGAAATAAGATTTTCTCCTTGGTGGTCCCTAGCAGTGATGCAGATGCTTTGTAATATCTGGTCACAGACAGTGTGCTCATCCAGAATCCAGTGAAATCAGTCAACACTTGTTAATGATCACAACAGATTTAGGTCAAGGCTATAATGGATTTAAAAGTGACGTGTCATTCCTGTGATTAATAACACCAGGCCCAGGCTTCTGCCATCCAGGCGGTGCTGAAGCATTCAAGTTTGGTTCCAGCATATTTCCCTAGCTGCAAGGAAGGGATTTTTGTGTTTGGCTTAATTTTTCTCTCAGTCATATAAGAAAAACCTGCTAATTGGATTCTTAGGGATATAATCTGGATTTACTCAGCATGAACCTTAGCTGGGGGTAGGGGATGGGGAACTGAACAGAAATAAGCTTAAAAAATTAATGTTGCTATTCAGGGAAGTCAGAAGGAATCAACCAGTTTAAAGTTCCAGTTTGGTAATGAATTTAAGTACTTGCTTAATTTGAATTGCATCACCTATCCCAGGGAACTTCTGTGGCTACTCATGTGCTTGACATGAGTTTATGTATTTTACTGAATTGGAGCCTTAATGTGTTAGATTCTTTTAGATTCTTCACACAATGTTTACAGGGCTAATGTTTCTATATTTTCTCTCAGCCTACAGCAGAATTTTGAAGTTGCCTTTTTGAAAGGGGGTTGAATGTTCAGTAATAATGAAATCAGTAAAAATTTAAAATAAAAAATATAAAATGTGACTATTTTCTCAATACTTTTCTTTTTTTCTTTTCTTTTTTTTTTTTTTTTGTTACATTTTTGTGGTTTGTGAAATGTCTTAGGCCTTGACACAAATAAGCATTCAAATATGTATGTAAAATTAGAGCTGATCCTGTTCTTACTCAGATCACCAGAACACTTCCACTCATTTTAGTGGTATCGGATCAAACTTGAGTTGCTTTGAAACCAAGATGTATAAAGCATAAATCAGAAGTTACACATGCATTGAAGTGATTTTCTGAAGACCAAACTTACTGTACAATAATATTAACAAGCAATTTATAAATCTATTTATCAATTGAACTTTAATCATTGTATAATGCCTGAAATAACCTTTGCTCAATATTAGCAAAATATTAAGAAATCTCAGGTACTAATATTGTGGAAAATATAATTTAAAGGAAAAGGGGGGGAAAAAAAAAAAAAAAAGGCATCCAAGAAACAACTTGATAGCTTGTTTATGATTTTCCATAAGTTCAGAACCATATTTATGACGACATATATAGGCCTACTCAGACTTACTCAACAAGTACTATTTATTAAGAAATCTGCAAGAGTTCTCTTTTGGGAAACTGGTGACCTGGTTTCTCTTGTGCTGAGCTATTTTGATGATTTGGCTTTGTATTTTCTCATGTTGAAACAAGAGCTTGGGCAGTTTCCAAAATCCATCCTTGAATGGGGTGCAGAAACCTTTTAAAAATTAACTTTTTAATTAATGCATTTATGGCTAATAGTGAGGATTAAGAGTTTTCTAAGGCTTTCACATAGTTGGAGTGAAGAAGAAAGGCTTTGCAAAGCAACTATTGCTGGGCATCAAACAAGCTGTAGAAGCAACTCCTTGTGCCTCCTGTGCCAACTCCCTTTTGTACTGCTGCCATAATAGGAAAAAATTTGAACTTTTGGGATTTGGATTTGACCAGGCAGGAATGGTGAAGAAGGATGATGATAGAGCAATCTGTTATGCCTGGTGCTCCAGTAGAGTAAATCAGCAGTAGCAGTGCTTTGCTTTGGACTCAGTAGAGTGAAAAATTACATCCCTTAGGGACTAGATAATAAGTTAGGATTTAAAAGTTGATAAAGCAATGTAAAGAATCCATTAATTTTTAGTGAGTTTTGGAAGAGAACCTTTGTGAATTTAATCTTTACTTCATAAAAGAATAATGTATCTCACAAGGTCATTTTCAATGTAGTTAAACTCTGAAAACACCACCGTCTTCAGGGCCATCCCCTTTGGTTGCAGTGTCGAGAATTTGCTATTTAAAACAACCTGGTTTAGTGGCAGAATGCATCCCTGCCAGTAGCAGAGGGGTTGGAACTAGATGATCTTTAAGGTCACTTCCAACCCAAACCATCCTGTGGTTCTGTGATTCTATAAACCAGAAGTATAAGAAGTGATAAATATATGCTTGCTAAAAAGAGTGACATATTAATTACATTATTGGCCTCACTATCTTGATCCTTTTTTTTTTTTTCTCCCCACGTCCTCCTTTCCCTTTCTATCTGGAGATGGCCACTGATGTGAGGTTGGGCCTCAGAAACATGGTGAGAATTTATAATAAACATACAGATAATTGGTTTGGTGTTGAAAATGTCTGCACAGATGAATCCTTGCTAGTTTTCTCCTCACCTTGACCTCTCCCTGGAACTCCCCTTGAACCTAACCATTGTGTTGTTGGAAATGCCTATATCTATAGTATATGCAGTGTGTGCTCAGTAAAGGTTTCTTCATGTGCAAGTTCTCCTTTCTCCTAAAAGAGTTCCTTTGCAGAGACATTGGCATGCTCATCAACCAGCACTCATTCAGTACTGCATTTTGCTGCTTGTGTTGAAAAATATTTCTTTGCATTCTCTTACTGTCCTGTTTATTTTTAACCTCATAAAAACTGTGGAAACATCTGTATAATGTGAACTAGTCATTTCCATTGAGTTACCAGCTTCTAATTCTTGTGAACCAAGGTTGGTAAGGATTTTTAAAGCTTTACTACCTCAGCATGAGGCTGAATGTCCCCTTTTGTATTGAGTAACAAATGAGGATCCTATCACAGCCTCTTACCTTGTGGGTTTGAGTCTGCTGTTGATTGTGAGGACAAGTCAGTGTTTGTCTGTGATTGCACTTAGTTAATGGATTATGGTGAATGTGGGAGCAGATTACTGAAAGAGACTGGGGCTACCTGCTGTCACCTAATGAGCAGTGGCTGTCCCATTGCTACTGTCTTCTACGTATTTATTCACACAGTGCCGTGGCATGCAGTTGCAGTTGAAGAGAAAGAAATAAAACAGATGTTTAACTAAACAGTAAGTCAGCAAATAAGACAATAAGACTGTAAATGAGACAGGTGTTTAACTGTTTTGAATTGGTGTGCAGCATCAGCTTCAGTGGCTTGGTGGGAGGTTTATTGTCCGGCGCATTTCTGGGCCAGGTTCATAGATGTGAACCATGAGATAGTTACAGCCATCTTAAGAATTAGATCCCTGGCTGAACATGATTTCGTGTTAGATAAATCCAGCCTGGGTATGGGGGACAACGTGAGTGTGAGAAGATAGGAACTTCATGAAGCTCCTTGCTACTTGTATCAGTTCTGTAGCAAGTCACTGTTAATTGATTGTGCTGTAGGTTTCCGGCAATATCTTATTATCTTCACCAATTACAGATATTTTCTGGCTGTGGGTAGGTGGGAATAAACTTTGGCAATGCATTCAAAGCATTTCTCTATCACATTAACATAATATTTGCAGTATTCTGTTATTTCTCACTTTTTTTTTGTTTGTTTTTCCCAGGTTTACTTAGAAGGGAAAAGAATATTACTGTCTCTTCATAAAGGAATTTCTGCTCTCTGATGAAGGAGAGCATCTCCTAGTGATTAAGGTGGCCTCTTGCACATATTTTTTTTATGAAGTTTTGCTTCTTTGAAGATGATTACACATGAAACTAATATATTGCAAAACTCTTTAATGTCTTTTATCCTTTCAACTGGATAACAGTCCTCAACTGGACCTCAACTAATGTCAGTCTCAGTGAATTCTCTAACAGCTGTTCTGTGAATAATAGCTTATTTAATTGCTAGTTTAAAATACATAGTATAGTTTCCACTTGTAAGAACAGAAGCTGAGTAGCAGAGTTGGGCCTATTTATACAGGTAGTTTTTCAAGTAGTGTCTTGAGGTGCATTTGTACTTATTTCTAATACGACACTGTTATGGTCAAAGAAGCATCTAGCAGAGTACATGCAGAAAGCACTCAGCAGATTTTATGTAACATTAAGTGCTATTTGCCTGTGTTAAATTAATGACAGCAAACATACATCATCATTGTATCTGTTCACACGTCTCTCTGCATTTCACTGTATTGTCGGCTGCAGAATCTGTGGAATAATGAGTGTGGCAAGCTGAGTTGCATTAAAAAGGGGTTATTTGTATTAATATAACACCTTACTGTATTGTCATTGTTTTGCAGCACATCTATTACATATATAATCACTGCTTTTTCTTCTTGGGCAAGCCAATTATGTTTGATTTTGCTACTCTCTCAGAGCCTCCTGGAATACATTAAAATTACAGATTTGTACATGCAGTAGCTGTAGCTGAAAATAATGATAATGACCCTGGGTGAATATGGAATTTCAAAATAATCTTAAGCAAACGTACATAACAAGCTAAATGCTTGAGTCCATGATATCTGAAGGCGCATGGACAGAAGCTGGTAGCTGGGTGGAGCTGTGGGTTTTGAAGTTGAGCTATGAAGAGAATAGCCTGTAGGTACCCGAGCATGGAAACTTAGCTGTTTCATTTTGATTTCTCTACTTTGTTGTTTAGTTATGCAGTACACCTGTCTGTACATGGAAGTGCCTCAGAGATTTCCTTTCTGCCTAGCTGGAGGTACATGTGTGCTTTCCATAATCTGTCTCTGATGACCACCAATACTTGGGTATTTTAACATATGTGTATGGGTTAAGAGATGTTTAATATGGATGGTAGGGGGATTGGCATGTAACCTGGGCAAAGTTAGAATAGGAAACCTCTAAGGCTGGGGCTTAACTCAAATGATGAACGCCAGTCCTAACCACAAAATTGTATTTTTATTTTTTTATATATATACATAATAATTCTTTCACAGAATGAAAATTTAATATTAATGCTTATGTCTTGGTTTCATTCTCTCTCCAAAAGAGAATCCTTCATGTTGTCACCCAAGACAGAGACAAGCACACCAACCAGAAAGGTGCCATGAATAATGATTACAACTATATTACTTTAAAAACACTGAGTTTTGCGTATCTCCTGTGGCTTATTAAGAATTGCATTAACAGCCTTTTAATACTTGGCACAATTATCAGCATCTGACTGGGTGGCACCGATACATTCATGGTACTCCCTCCCTGTGTGTACCTCTCTGTCCGTAAATTCTTAGTGCTTGATATTTAGGGACAGGACAATCAGTTGCTTGTTTTTTCTCCTCTGCTCTAGTGTGGTTGGATGCAGATGCAATTTATCACAGTTTTGACATACTTTTAGCATGACATTTCTGCAGATATTCAGCCGTCCTTTTGGGGCATTTTATCTCCCCTTTTGGCTTTATTGGAACTGCTTCATCAGCTTGTAAAGTTTTTATCTCTTCAAGTGGCATCCCTCGAACTTTGTGATAAGATCAGAGAAAGTACTCCAAAACTCCAAAACAAGACTCCAAACCTCCCAAGTAGTTTCATATTCTTTCAATCTGGCTGCCTGTATGTGTTTATTAGAGCCCATTGTCAAAAGTCACAGAAAATAAGCTAGAAGAAAATATTGATTACTCTGTAAATCATCCTTTTAGCATTTATATCATGCCATAATTTCTCTATGCATGATAAGACCAAACTTGGTTAGTCCTGAAAGAGACTTTTGTGCAGATATGGTTGCGCAGGTTTAGTTGTTCCCAGGTAATTCTGGTGAGCATCCTTCAAATCCATGCCCACAGTTGCCATGGTGTGCTCCTGCTGTCACTCATGATCAAGTGCGTTGGACTTATCGGAAACATGCCCTTCACTCACCCTTCAAAAATTCAAACTCACTGGGGAGGAATGACATTTAAATTGGTATTTATGTACAAGATAATTTCCTGCTAGAAACAATGTTTGGTTAGCTGTTTTCCTTAAGCTTGATAAGTTTGTGTTTATATTAATTTTCCTTACATGTGATATTTTTTTCTTCCCTTCACTGATTAATTTCTTCAACAGATCTATTTGGAGTACAACATTAATATTGGCAATAAAATTATGAAGGTAGCAAAGGAAAAATATTTGACCTCCTTCTGGCAACACAATCATATACATTTATCCAATGTATCTATATAGGAATGGGCAACATCTAAGAAGTGTTGTTTTTCTAATAGTAACTAAGTTTTGTATATCAAGCACCAGAAAGGAAGGGAAGAAACCTTTGGTAACGTGTCAGTCACAGACACTGAAGTATTAAGTTTGGAGCTCATTCATTCAGCTCTCGAAGAGCTCCTGACTGGAGCTAAATGGAGCTGCAACCTTTGAGAAGAGAAGCAGTAAGGCTTCCCCTGAGGGGGGAACATTCTCCTTTGGGTAAAGGAAGTCTCTATGCTAGAAAAATGTCACAGCAGCCTCCACTATGGCTTCTGATATTTCCATCCAGCTGCCAGGTCTGGTGCCTCTGCCATTCCCTAGCTCCAAGCATCAATTTGTTAATTTGTAGTAACTGATTAATTTTAATTAATTTTGTCATAGAGAAATGCAAGAAGATAGAACAGTTACAGCATCAAAAAGCTTGAAAATCTTTTGCAGTGCTACATTACCATTTAAGACAATAAAGCTTCATGAAATTTAAAAAATTATAACAAAGGGCTTATATTTAATGTGAATTACAAAACTAAAAATAGAAGAGAACATGGAACAAAACATCCTACCTTTTAAAATGTGGGGGTTTTGTGGCTTTTCACTGTTTAAACTTTTTTTCCATTTACCTTGTTACTTTCCAGGAAGGCATGCTTTGTTACTGAATGTTCCATGAGAACAAGAAAAGGAAAAGAAAAGAAAGATGAGGTTTACAGAATATATAAATTCTGAAAGGTTGACTTGTCAAATAAAGCTATCCCAAAGCATTCAGATCTGGAAATCTTGGGATTCAAGGCAGTCTTCTAGTATGTAATGAGAAACTTATCTTTTCAAGTGTTTCTAATTTTTATCGGGGGGGGGTTAAGTATTTGAAAAATCATTCATTCAGCATTACAATAGTTTCATACAAAGCTTAATATTTAGTCATTTAGCTGCTCTTCATCTAATAAGACAAAGGGAAGAACCTTTAAAAATATATCTTTATTATTCCTCAGAGACATACTTCTTTTCCTTAACCTTTGGGGGAAAAAAAAAAAAATTAAAAACAAAAAGAAAAATAATTATGTGAGGTTCTGGGGTCTTGGAAGCCTTTCAAAAGTTTTGTTTGATCTTAATATGGCCAGAAAGTTGTCCTTAATGCTGAAGAAAGAGTTAGAATCAGACAAAAGCAATCACCACTGCTACCTCTTAAAGAAACCCCACTCATTTACATCACCACTTCATAAAGAAATTTTTTTTGTATATAAAATGTGACGTCTGTGGACAAGAATTGTTTTTCTTTTTCTTGATAAAGAAAACTTTAGCACAGGAAAACATAAGTTTATATTGTGAAATATAAGCAACTTCAAATACATTTTCTGAGGAATGTTGTCCCAGGGCTGGACTGTGCCTAGCAGGACAAAAGAGCCATCCTACTAGGCCAGTGGAGGGAAACATTCCAAATGACATGGTCCTTAATAACCCCTCCGGTGTGGACCAGGAGATGTCTGCTAGGAGCACCCCATCTGTAGCTCTTCATGTTTAAATCTTAAAAGAGCTAAGCTAAATATATAACCAGGATTAGTTTATACTTGGAATTTTATGACCTTTTGTGCACAGATGCTGCAACTGAAGAGCATACTCCATTCACAAATTTATTCTTCCTCTGCAAAGACTTCATGTTGCAAATACTGAAATGCTACCTTTCCCCCTGGCTTGTCTAGCTATCCCAGTTACATTGTACTTCTTTCTGTAACAAAGCAGGATGGAATGCATTGAGGATGTGCTTGCAATCAAAACATACACATGCAAATAAAATGTTGATGTGTATTTTTACTTGAAATCATCCGAAGAAGGCATTAGTATTTGGCAAAAGCTCAGAAAAAGGCAAATGAGTCATGAACATTTCTTCAAAGTCATACTTAGGAAAATCTGTTCTAGTATTTGATCAGTTCTAACCTGAGCTCTTTAGTTGGTTTTTTTTTTCTTATTTTGTAGCAGAGACTTAGTAAGAATATAGGTCCCAGATAACTACAATGCCAGCCTAGTATTCTAAATCAAAGTTAGCAGCATTTTTAAGAAAAGAAATAGCACAGAGTACCTAAAGCAGCATTATATAATGGGCTTCTGGAGTTAGCCTTCTTCAATGCAGATGTTATCACACATGGTGATAGCTAAAGTTTGTGGTTAAGCAGAACTTTGCAGCAAGATTTCACTGGCAGACAGCTGAGGAAAACACAGCAGCAGGCAGCCAAATGTCTGTGCTAAAGAAACCTGCCCACAGAGATAGAGCCCTTACTCCCAGCAGGGGATAATATCAGAACACTTCTCATGCTTGCCCCCAGTCCACAATTTTACTTAAGAAATCAAAATAAATAAAATTATTAATTAAATGCATGTAATCCTCTGGCAGTTGTACCACAAATCCTTAATTTACCTCACTACAGAGTTTATGAAAGAGCCTCTGTGTTATCATCAGCTTCCTGCATTGCCTAACTTCTTGAATGAAGAGCCTGACAAGTCAGGTATGGCTGTTAGCAAGAAAGACTTAATGCAGCTGCAGCAGTTATCTGATCAAGTATTGTGCGGTCCCTTTCTGCCACAGAAGTTGGTGGGGAGGTATTTATTGTCCATTTATTTTCTCTAACTCAAAATTATCTGATTAGATTTGGCTGAAAAAGCAGTATTTAAAAAAAAAAAAAGTTTGTTTCTTTGGTGAGGAAGATGATACCCCCAGGGTTTCTGGGAGCTTCATTGGCATTTTGGTGGCTTTGTGATGTAAATGAAATAGGAAATAATTTTCTACCGATGAGCAGTGGAGGTACAATGTGCAGCTCAGTCCTGTAATTGCTGAACGCTTGTACTCCAGCTGAAATCTGTATGGATTTAGCCTAAGCTAAGGACACAGGTTTGGGTTCATCATCATGTAGCACGAATTCATTTCCAAATCCATGCAGACATCAGCAAATCCAATGGTTCTTGAGTAATATAGAAGTGTTAAATCACAAAGGTTAGAATCAAATCTGTAGTTGGCATTGACTGGAATCAAGGGCTTTGCAGTAGACTTGTCAATTCACAGGTGAAAGCAGAGTTGCATAGCAGTGAATACCATTGGAGTACTATTGTAATTCTCTGTGCTCCAGCTGAACACTAGTGGCAGAAGTTCGTGAAGAATGGCTGGCAGGGCACCTTATACTTCTCTGTTCCCAGAGCCTGTTTTCTGGTATGAATCAGAGCATCTGTAAGACTGCTGGTGTTGGGTTTAACCAGCATTTAAGCACACATTGATCTGTGGTCATTCGGGGATCACTGGAAGACAAAAGTTTCAGGTAGTCTTACTTCCTGAGCTGAAATCTTGCAGGCTGCCTTGTGTAATTACAGGTTTTTGTCAGACTAGGGAATATCTCCAGTTCCTGGATTGTTGGGCTTTTATAGGTGCTTTGCTGCTAGTCTGCTGTATCTTACACTTGCATCAAATAAATACAATGGCTTATCATAGCTGTGCTTTATGAAATATGAAGAAATGTTATAAGACTTTTTTATTAGCAGTACAATGCTAGCTATTAAAATTGAGTCATACGGCCTCCCAGGTGGTAGACTTTACCCTGACAGTTTTGTTGCTTTCCAATTTGAGAATCCTGAATGTTGCACTGGGGTGATAGACAGCCCATTGTAGATTTCTGCTGCTTCAAGTGTTAAAGACAACTACTTCTGCCATATTTCCTCATGGAAGCTAAAATGTGCTTAATAAGTTGTCCCAAAAGCCCTTTGAAGAGACCACTCTATGATCCTTAGGCAGCGCATTGTCAGAAGACGGTGATGAATTTTCTAAAGTCCAGTGTCACTTTCCTAAGCTCTGACCACAAACAGGCTTTTACCAGATGATGTGTCAATATGACAGACAGCTTACAGTTGGTCACACAGCTGTTCAAAACATAAATGAGTCCTCCCCTCCCCTGGGCTCCCAGAGTAGGTCTATCTTAGTGCTGTTCCAGTAGGTCTTTAATCTGTACCACATAGGTGACCCAAGGCTTCTTGTTGGGAATGGAAGACTATGTTCACCACCAAAACCCTTGGCCGCTAGATTTTGGCACATGAAAAAGCTATTCTGGAGTCCACTAGGCGATTCACTGTCATGTTCCTTAGAAAATGCACTGCAGATAGATGAGAGATGAGATGTCTTGTGCTTACAACATGGTGATCTGCTCCCTGGAGTTTGGAGTCCCAGCTGTCTTGTTTGCCTGCCATATGCTTTTTTTCTCAGCTTGTACAGAGTGAGCTAAGGGTTTGTGGGATGTCCTGGTTCCTGGTGCCAGTTTATGTTAGCTGAACCACAGCCCTTCGTTCACCTCCAAGGAGGATGGGATTGACAACATCGGGCTTTTGCAGGCTGAGATTGAGATGGTGTTTTCTTCAGTGCATGTTTTTCAGCTGAAGATTCTGGGCAGACCTTGAAGTTTTGTATGGACACGGCTGAAATTGAAGCAATGTAATGAGTGAAGAGCAAGTCCTGTCACACAGAGGAAGTGGTGGGGGGCCAGATGGGATTGGAGAATGTGTTTGGACTAATTGTTCTGGTTTCTTCCTCACTAGGACAAAGAAGTGAACCTGGAGCAAGTCCATAGACGCATGAACAGTTTAATTGATGAAGACATAGCCCACAAGCAAATCTCTCCAGCGTCCATTGAAATCTCAGCCTTGGAGATTGGTGGCATGCAGCCAGCTCAGACCCTGGAGCCGGTACGCGAATACCAGAACACGCAACTTTCTGTCACCACTTTTTTACCAGAACAGACAACTCATGGTGCCAGCAGGACACTCACAGCTGCTTCTGGCAGCAACCTGCCATTGCCCCTGAGCAGCTCAGCCACCATGCCCTCCATACAGTGTAAACACAGGTCACCAAATGGAGGACTGTTTCGTCAGAGTCCCGTGAAAACGCCGATCCCAATGTCATTTCAGTCTGTGCCGGGGGGAGTCATTCCAGAAGCAATGGAGCCTTCACATGGAACATCCATATGACGAAAACAAACATTAAAACAACCAGCAAAGCTTTTTAATACAGAATTTAAAAGAAAGAAACATACAACAAAACAAACAAACAAACAAACAAAAACCCCAACCCCCACAACACAACAAAAACAAAACAAAACCACAAACTCTTACATTTTTTCATGTATATAACTGTAAATAATGAAAGAATGAAGTGGGGTAAAAGTGTATTTTGAATATTCCCAATTTTCGAAGTCAGCAAAAAAAAAAAAAAAAAAAAAAAAAAAAAAAAAAAAAAAAAAAAAAAAAAGAATTAATAACTTTTAAAATTTTGTTTAATTTAAAAAAAAAGGAAAATAATTTGTATTCTTTTTAAATTGCAAAAGAAGACCAGTTATGGGACTGAGGGACATACTTTTTTTTTTTCTGTGGATTTCAACACTTACTCGCTTATTGTTTCATTTGGGTTGTTTCTTTTTTTTTTTTTAAAGAAAAAAAAATTATCTGTTTCTTGCTAGAAACCTTCACCATGTTCAGATCTCTCCTTTTCCCAGAACCCTATTTTATAGTAAAGATGGCATTGACTTGGAGAATTTAACAGCTGGTATTAGCATAGCAGTAGAAAATGTTTTAAACATGATTTGTAACTAAAATTCAGCAAACAATAAACAGGAAAAAAAAAAAATTCCTTCTAACAAGGATTTAAACTTCCACACAGTTTCTAAGTTTAAGCACAGGATTATTGAAATTTGGGTTTACATCTCTGCTGCATCATGTCACTCTTTTTATTTAACCTTCTGTGTTTTGTTACATATATAATAGATTTTATATATCTATTATATATGACGTATATATTACAAATACTGTTGCTTTGAGAAGCAACAGGTCTTAGGTTAAGGGGAAAGCTTTTAAGAAAAAACAACCAACTCTTTTTAGCGTCTCGTATACATGACTGAAAATGGGGAGGAAACTATGTCTGAAAGGAGTCAGACAAGGAAGAGCTTTAAGGGACAGGAGGTAATGGCCTTGCAGTGACTGTGCCCTCTGGTGCCATCTCTTTCTTGAAGATTTCAAGGAATTTGCTGCATAATGGATGCAATGCTCTCTGTTGAAGTCATATCCCTGAGTGATAATGCTAAGCTCATGAGAATAAGCACAGTTCTGCTTTTTTCCCATTGATTTTGTAAAGAGAAACATTTCAATGGCCATGTCTATAATCTTGTTAGAAATGGATGTAAAATGGGGGGGGGGGGGGTGTTGTTTTGTTTTGGGTTTTGGTTGGTTGGTTGGTTTGTTTTAGGTTTTTCCTTTTTTGTTTGTTTGGGGTTTTAAAATTTATTGTTTTGTTTTGTTTTGTTTTGTTTGTGAAACACAATCAGAGGACAAAGATAGAGCAATACCTATAGTGAATTTAATGGCTTGTTCTGCAAATATACCAGTGCAATTTCATATGATAAAAAAAAATCAAAACCCAACGACACTGTTTTTTTCCCAAACACTATGCCCAAGATAACTGATCCTCGCCTCCATCACCTGTTGCTAACAGAACATCACTATCACTCTGAATTGGGATAATTTAGTGTCTTCTCAAATGTATCCCTATAGCTAGGTTGTAATTTCCCTTTGTAACCAGATTTCTTCACTTTATTAGAACAGTGCTATTTGGAAAAGCCTGTAGATCTCAGTGAAGAAAAATCACTGCCGACATTAAGGTGAAAAATTATGTCTGAACACAGGTAAAAATGTATTCACATCCTAAGAAAATCAGCAGGAAACCTGAAGTTTGGGGATGAATAAACATTCCATTGACTGCTCCTAATCTGATTTGCATAATTATGCAGCAGGTATATTTATGGGATGATAAAAGTTTGCTAGTTTTTACATCTCTAGTTTAAGCAGTAGGGAAGAAAAGTCAAACTGTGATACTAAAACAGCCTAATGGAAGAGCATACTCAGCATACTACATATTAAATGAGGAATACTGATGGTGATCTTACGGGAGTACTCTTGCAGAGATTAATTTATCTCTGTTGTCAGGCAGGTTCCTCATGAAGATGGTGTGATTTTGCAGCTTGGCACAAATTGTGCTACTTGCTTCAAAAAAATTAAAAATTAATAATGCTTTGGCCAGATTACTAGGTTTAGACTATTTAGAGACTTGTCCTACACAACCTTGGTATCTTTTTTCTTTCTTCTTTCAACATACTTTTTCTTACCATGATCTTGGCAAACCTATGGCCACAGGAAAATTTTCTATTTATTTTCTGCAGCACAGCTCAGAGCAGGGGATTGAAACCCTTCTTTACTGAGGTGTCACTGCTTTCTCAAAACATACTAGATTGTTTTCACATTACGGTCTAAACCACTGTACTGATAAATTTAAACTGAACTGCATTTGTGGAACGAATTGTGAATACTGTATATTTGGGGGATTAAAGTTCTCCATATTCAGTGTTCTTCTCCTGGCTTAGTATTGCCATGTGCTGTAAAGTTTGGAAGCGTGCTTTAACTTACAAACTATGTTGGATCTCACTGATTGTTACATCTAGAATACAACTCGTCCATTTGAATGCTCTGCGGGATCATATCTTAAATGATCAAGATACTGAAGAATCAAACCACGCAGTCCTCTTTCAGAGAAGTATTTAAGCATGTGTGTAAGCCCTTTAGAAAGCAGCTGCTTTATGCACAGGTTGAAGTGCTTTGCAGATTAATGATGGAGTTAAAAATGCACATTTCAAATTAAATATATGGCTAATTTTAAGCAGATGAGTGAGCTCACCAAACTCTCTGGGACTATTCAGTTGCTTAAAGTTAACCACCTTGAGTGCTTTGCTGCACTAGGGTCTAGTACTGTAAGAGGAACCCACAATGGATCTGTCACTGTCTAGTAATTATTTGTTTATATAAAAGTTAGCAAGTCATAGCTTGAGCCTGTCAGCCATGACAGGAAGCTGATAAATCTTTCATGTGATGGTAGTTTGGTTTTAGATTATTTAAGCAAGTCATCGAGTTCTTGAACATAAGCAATGTTTCTTTCCCCATAACTTTCAGCTTTCAAAGTAAATGCAGAATGTACAATTTCCATATTCTGTCTCCTGTTTTATATCTTCACTTTGACAGACCGAAGCAGTCACTTTCTATATACTATGTATTCATTACACACTCATGCATCTATATACATGCACAGTTGCTCACAAAAGAAGTGAGAAATTCAATTTCCATGTGATGTAAATGTGCATAAGCTCAAAGCTGTCACAGAGCTGTGCTTATATACACCACCTGCAGATCTGACCCTTCACTTTTAATATCTGGCAAGTTGAGGCAGAAAAAACTGAAGAAGTTCCTGAAAATTCTGAAGACCAAACTGCCCTTGATTTTCAAAAGGAACTTCCCCTGAGTGTTCTTGAAAAAGGGAATAAAGTATGATCCCAAGTATTTCAGGTCCTCCAGGGTGCTTACCTTGCAAGGGTGGTTGTACGTGAAATAGCAATTGAGTGCCTGTACCTTGCTTTTATCGTGCTCTTTTATTGATGAACTTTAGCCAAAGTGACATCTGTGGCACAGCACTCGTAGTGCATCTTGTTCTATTGATCCATTAGTTTAGAAATAAGTTTATTTTCATACAAAAATGTGACTCTGTTTCTTCTCTTTGCTTGCAATCCACGGCCAATCTGCAGAATGCATTGACCATATTTCTTAGTATGTCATGTTTTCCTTTTGCAAAAGTAATTGTGCTTTTTGATTTCACAGCTGAAACTTGATAGAACATTTTTATGCTGAGTTACAATGACACGTGCAATATCTGCCTTGCTTTTATGAAGTCTCAACAAAACAATTCACTTTTTCTTAGTCTGCCGATAGTATGAAACACCTAAACCTGGGTTCTCACCTATGTAAATCAGCATCCCTCCAGTGAAAGGGTTGAGCATACTGAGTTTCAGTAGGTGAAGATTTGGTTCACAATACTGGGCTTGAGAGCACTGTTTCCTATAAACGTGTATTCAGTGATAGCTCTGACAAGCAAAGTTTCAAAAATGAACCTGAAAGAGGAACATTTATTACTATTTTGAGCACTGAACATTGACTTGAGTTTAAACTGTATGCTGAAATAGCTTAGAGAAAAAAAATATTCTTAAAAACTGTTCAAATTTAGATATACCTCTTCTCTAAGAAAGGTTAAAAGCTGTTGGCTTGGTGGCAAGTGGAACATTCCTTTCAGAGGACATCTTGTTTCTGGGACAGTACAGCAACTACAGTGCTCAGAACTTTTATTTTTATTTTGCTTTACTGACTTGAACTTATGCTGTGACCAGCTAAAGAATGACATAGATCTAAACACAACACATTTGGGGCACCTTGTTGGAAATTTCCAGGTGAAATTTCCCAACTATTTTTGAAGGGGGAAGGGAATATAACTGGGCCTGCTATGAGTAAGCCCAAGGGAAGCAGGCCAGGGCCTTCAGGATGGTGAGCTAGCGAGGACTCTTGCTCTGTCCTCTCAGTGGAGACAAGGGATGGGCATGTCATGAGAAATGAAGAGGTAGAGGAAGTTGTTGATGTTTTAGAAGTCAGAGAAGCATCTGAGAAACGTCTGGTAGGAAATGGGACCCATACTCACAAAAAGGTGCTGGGATCATTAGCTCATCTGAAGTGCATCTATGCCAATGCACGGAGTATGAGGAACAAAGAGGATGAGCTTGAAGCCGTGATGAAACAGGAAAACTATGACATAGTGGCCATCACATAAAGGTGGTGGGAGTGCCGCTGGAGTGCCACAGTCAGTGGCTACAAGCTCTTTAGGAGGGATAGAAAGGGAACGGGAGGTGGTGGGGTGGCCCTGTAGGGGACTGTTATGAATGCTGGGAACTTTAGTGAAGTCAAGGTTGAGAGTGTTTGGATGAGGTTAAGGTCAAGGCCAATAAAGCTGATATTGTGTGGGTGTCAGCTCTAGACCTCCCAACTGGAGCAGTGAGGTAGATGAAATATTCTGTAGGAACTTAGGAGAAACCTTGAGGTCACTTTTTGTTGTTCTTACGGGGGACTTCAACTTCCCAGGTATCTGCTGGGAATACAATACAGCAGAGAGGGAACAATCCAGGAGGTTCCTAGAATGTGTAAGGGACAACTTCCTTACACAGTTGGTAAGTGAACCGACCAGGGAAGGTGCCCTGCTGGACCTCTTGTTTGTGAATAGAGAAGGACTGCTGGAGGACGTGGCAGTTGGAGGCTGTCTAGGAACATGAAATTATTAAGTTTTCTGTTCTTAGAGATGTTTGGAGGGGAGGGGGGGAGGGGGAGCAATACTGACACTTTGGACTTTCAAAGGGCAGACTGTGACTTGTTTCAGAGGTCACTTGATAGCATCCCTTGGGATATTGACTCCCCTGGGAGTCCAGGAAGGCTGGACATATTTTGAGAGAGAAATCTTAAAGGCACAGGGACAGGTCATCCCCACGTGCTGTAAGACAAGTTGGTGGTGAGGAAGACTGGTCTGGCTGAATAGGGAGGTTTGGCTCAAAATCAGGGAAAAAAAAGGAGGATTTATGGTCTCTAGAAGGAGGAGCAGATAACTCATAATGAGTATAAGAATGTTGTTAGGCCATGCCAAAAAATAAATAAAAGGTCAAAAGCTCAACAAGAAGTTAATCTGGCTTTAAAGGTAAAGAGCAACAAGAAAAATTTCTATGAAACTGTTAGTAATAAAAGAAAGGCCGGGGGGGGGCCTCCATCCCCTTCTAGATTCAGGAGGAAGTATGGTAATAAAAGATGAGGAGAAGGCTGAGGTGCTTAATGCCTTCTCTGCCTCAGTCTTTAGTAATGGGAACACTTGCACCGGAGAAAGGCATTCCCCCAAGCCAAGAGAGAGGGGCCAGGAACACAATGCCCCCCCTTACAATTCAGGAGGAGATGGTCCATGACCTGCTTCTCAACGTCAAAGTCCATAAATCTATGGGGTTGGTTGGGTTACATCCTCAAGTGCTGAGAGAGCTGGTAGGGCTGCTCACCAGGCCACTGCCCATCATCTATCACCAGTCCTGGCTGATTAGGGAGGTACCAGCAGTTGGAGGTCAGCCAATATAATGCCCATATATAAGAAGGGGTGGAAGGATGATCTGGGGAACTACAGTCCTGTCAGTCTGACTTCAGTACCAGGGAAGCTGATGGAGCAGATCATCCTGGGTTCCATTGTGCATCGCATACAAGACAACGAGGTGATCAGCCCCAGTCAGCATGGGTTTATGATGGGCAGATCCTGTTTAACAAACCTGATCTCCTTCTGTGACAGGGTGACCTGCTTGTTGGATGAAGGTAAGGTTGTGGATGTTGTCTATCTTGACTTTAGTAAGGCATTTGACAGTGTTTCCCGCAGCATTCTATTAGAGAAATTGACTGCTTTTGTCTTGGATGGGCATATGCTTTCCTGGGTAAAAAATTGGTTAGATGGATGAGTCCAAAGAGTTGTAGTCAATGGAGTTAAATCCAGTTGGTGGTCAGTCATGAGTGGTGTCCCCCAGGGCTCAGTACAGGGACCACTCATTTAACATCTTCCATCATCGATTTGCATAAGGGGTTAGAGTGCACCCTCAGTAAGTTTGCAGGTGACACCAAGCTGGGTGGAAGTGTCGATCTGCTTGAAGGTAGGGAAGCTCTACAGAGGGATCTGGATAGGCTGGGTCTCTGGGCCAAGGCCAGTTCCATGAGTTTCAATAAGGCCAAAGGCCAGGTCCTGCCCTTTGGCCACAACAACCCCCAGCAGTGCTAGAGGCTTGAGGAGGAGTGGCTGGAGAGCTGCCAGGCAGAGAAGGACCTGGGGGTGCTGATTGACAGCCATCTGAACATGAGCCAGCAGTGTGCCCAGGTAGCCTAGAAGGCCAACGGCATCCTGGCCTGGATCAGGAACAGTGTAGTCAGCAGGAGCAGGGAGGGGATCATTCCTCTGTACTCAGCTTTGCTGAGGCCGCACCTCCAATACCGTGTCCAGTTTTGGGCCCCTCTCTACAGGAAGGACGTTGAGGTGCTGGAGAGGGTACAGAGGAGGCTACCAAGCTAGG
>JANIJG010015631.1:21969-36499 GCA_024611175.1 Megaceryle torquata | reverse complement strand
AGGAAAGGGTTTGGATCATGTCTCTTATGAGGAAAGGCTGAAGGATCTGGGGCTGTTTAGCCTTGAGAAAAGAAGGCTGAGGGGAGACCTTGCTTCTCTGTACAATCACCCAAAGGGAAGTTGTAGCAGTTGGGAGTTGGTCTGTTCTCTCTGGTGACAAGTGATAGAACAAGAGGAAAGTTTGAATTTGAACCAGGGGAGGTTCAGGCTGGATATTAGGAAGAATTTCTTTACTGACAGGGTTGTCAGGCATTGGAACAGCCTGCCCGGGGAGGTGGTGGAGTCCCCATCTTTGGAGGTGTTTAAGAGCCAGGTAGATGTTGTGCTTAGGGGAATGGTTTAGGGGGTTTGATGGGGCTGGGAATAAGGTTGGACTTGATGATCTTGAAGGACTCTTCCAGCCAAACTATCCTGTGATTCTGTGAGGGATTCTGTGATTTGTGAATCCACGTCCTTTGGCAACCCTGGGAAAGGCAGGGAGAAAGTTAGAAGAAAACTCTGAAAAGAAGCAAATTTAAAGGTGAAAATGAGCACGTAGTGAAGGGAGAGGGAGAAAATGGTGGTTACAACTCATAAGTCTAGCAAAGCTGTATTACTTGTATTGCTTTTTGCCTAGATTCCATCACACAAGCAGTTGCCCCCATTACTATTTTTCTTAATTTTTAGGAAACAAATAAACCCGGCATTTGCTCCACCAGAAACAGTTTTTATATTATTTAAGAGTTGGAATTATTTGCTTGCTGATGCCAGTTTTTTGCCTTGATTCTCAGTCAGCAGGGGAAAATCAGCTTCTGTCAGTGATTTCCACCTAAACAAACTGTGGGCTGCTTGCTGGATGACACTCCCAATAGCCATTTAGGTCTGCAAATGGGGAAAGTCAGCCTCACTTAGCTAGCCATAAACCTCTGGCTGCTATGGTCTGGGGTAGAAGTCAAGGCTTAGCAGTATCAACTGCATATGCCTCTGGATTCCTGGATAAGGATGATGCTTTGCTAGTGTTCATATTGGAGGGAAGCAGCACAGAAACTTGGCTTCTCCAAGCTTGGAAAGTAACTAATAAGAAAAACAAGTAATGTGCAAGACTTCAGACTACTACTGAGTTCTATTTTGTCTGAAGTTTACTGTTAGGCTCATTAGAGGGAATTTTGAATTTATTTTTTGTAACTGCACTCTTACACTTAGTGTTCATTATTTTCCTGTTTAAATTGATATCAGATAGATTGCTTGGAAATCAATTAATTCTTGTAGCAGATTTATGTCATGTTGTAATGAAGCATTACCATAAGAAAGTTTTGGGTTGTTTGTGGGGGTTTTTTTGTATTTGTTTTCTTTTTGGTTTTGTTTGGGTTTTTTAATTTGTTTTCATTATTATTATTTTGTTCGGTTGGTTGGGGTTTTTTTGTTTGTATTATTATTATTATTATTATGATTTTGTTTTAATTCCTTTGGTACTAATTAATTCCAGTGGAAGATGTCTCACCTCTCAGTAACTCTTCAGCTCTTTTGTTGCAGTTATCGATCTCTATTGTTTTGAAACTGTCAAGTTTTCGATCTATTTTGGTCTCTTTATAACATGAGGTGAGGGAGAAATAAGTCTTTACAATCATTGATGAACACAAACATGAAAAGTAACAAGGTAAGGAAAAAACAAAGGAAAAATCTGTACATCTTGACAAAGTTTCAACTGCTTGGATGACTGCCTGGGACAGAAAATTGATTTTTGAAGAATATGTTACATATGACTGAATGTACTGTAGGAATCATCCAAAATGTTTCTAAGTGGGAGACCACAAATCACAGCTTAAAGTGCTCCCAAGTTGTTTTCAAGATAGAGAGTGCTTTTTATTATTATTATTAATGGTTTTGTTATAATGTCATAACTGAAGCTGTATGTGAAGGAATATGGAACCAGGGGTTTTGAAACAGCTTTAGTTAATCATCAGACTGCTTTTAGATTCTGATTTTGAAAAGTTCATTTGCTCATTAAAAGAAGTATCTTTGAGATTTTCTATATTTCAACGTTTTTCTTAATTTCTTTCCCTCTTTTAAAAAGTATGTTTGTTTTTTTTTTCTGATGGAATTATTTTCTTAAGTATAGCACAAAGCAGCCCAGCACTTCAGGTGAGAATTGCAGCTGAAGGAACAAACAAAAGCATACAAACACAATGAACTGTGAAGGAGGGAGATCCCAGATTTATGTATATTTTTTCTATATGTCAGCAGAAAAAGCTTGAGTTCTGTTTAATGTACTTTTTATATAATTTATATTGGATCATTCCCATCAAATTAAATACTTATTAAAAGCAAAATATTCCAGCCCACCAAAGTGCTGAAACGCATATTTGCAAATAAATCTAAATAGACACTGGAAATGTTTCCCTGTCTTATATAGAAAGCATCATTTTAATCTGCTGAAGTGGGTGTACTTACTGGTTAATGGCCTAGAGGACATATCTCAAGCATTTGGTAGTGCTGTTCTGCACCCACTCTCATCGCCCCCAGGGCTCATGATGTGGTGTAGCATTCCACAGCTGTCAGTAGCCACACCAGCAGCACAGGGAAATGGGGGCAATATTAGGTTTGGGAACTGCTTCTTCATCCTAAAACAGATCTTAATCTAAATAAATCTGGGATGACAGGTGAAAATATTTATCCGCAGTTGCAGACCCTCTTTCATTTTGGTACATTAGTAAGGATCCCAGAGGACTGAGTTTGTCCCTGGTTGCTGCCCATCGCCCCCAGCAGAAGGGACAGGAGTGTCCTACTTTGACAGATGGGCAAAACCCACAACACAGCACACATGGACACATCTCTCCCTCACTTGCAGTGCTGCTTTCCAGTGTTGGCTGTGTTGCTGCTGCTGGGCGGATAATGTGTGACAGGAGAAAGTCTCCTGAGAAGTGTTGGGTGTAGTCAGTTTATATCATATGCAAGCTGTTGAAAATAAGTCGTTCCTGCATTACAGCTGCCATTTAAGACACGGCCGGAAAAATATACTGCAAGATTTTTCTTGTTTTTAAAGCCAGCTTGAATTACAGTGAGAAGCAACTTTGGGGAAAATGCTTTGGTTGTGAAAATGCTTTGGTTGTGAAGCTTTCAGCTTCCAGTACAGCAACCACTAACATGGCATTAGGGCCTGTGCCTCAGCACGTATAGTGTGGGAACCCTGAGACAATGGCAAAGTAGAGTGAGTTATTTGGCAGCATTTGCTGCGAGCATCCCAGAGAGCTCGTGCCTGCTGTGATGGTGGAGGAGCACAGGAGAAGCCCAGAGCTACAGTGGAAGGGGAGCTTCTGGGGAAAGGGGATGTGGGACAAGACCAGAGAGAACTGGTTAGTAGCTGGGGACAGGGCAGGCAAAGGTCTCTGAACAGGAATGCTGGTGGTGTAGGCAAGGCACTGATGTGGGAATTACCCCTCAGCAAGGGTGGTGAGTTTGGGAAATAAAATGGGGGAAAATGCTGTATCAGAGGATTAATACCCACCAGGGAATGAACTGTGTGTGTGGAAGATACCGGATGCCTCTGTCATTATTTGCATAAAGGTTTCCTAAAATCCATGTGATGCTAAAAGGGAAAACTCGGGTCAGACTGATACTGGAACAGGGAGAGAACGAATAGCAATTTTATTGGGCTGTGCAGACAGAGCTGTGAGTTATGTTTTAAGTCTGTGCTGTTTGATTTCTCCCCCTTTTCTGTGTCCGTAGGTCGGCTTGCTTATCAATTCTGGGCTATGATTAGATGTGAAACATTTACCCAACTCTTTGATAGGGAGAACGTTCTTTTACAACATAAGAACAGTTTCCTCTGGCGCATTTGCATTCCTGGCTTTGTCTTGTCATTCACATCAAAATGTCAAGCAGGGAAACATATGCTTTCAAATGGAGTTTCTGCAAACCATTTGGATCAATGAGGACTGTCTGTCTGCATATTTGTAACATCTGCCACAGAGGAATGTGGAGCTCTACCGATTCAGTGGCTTAGTAAACCATATTTTACTCCAGACTGTAGCTTGTTTACATTCAGTGATAGAAAAAAAACCCCAGTGCTCTGGGCACTGCAGAGGTCTTACAAATCTAGTCCTGTTTTTTGTAAAGTAGATGTCTCATCTTTGCATGTAGCAAATAAATGACATCCTGACAGGTTAGGTTATTAATCCATAGATGTGTCACTCTGAGCTCCTAACAGTTCAATGCAGCTGCTGGTCATCCCTGGTCTGTTCTGCAGGCCAAGGCAGACAATGGAATCATAGAATGTTAAGGGTTGGAAGGGACTTCTGGAGATCATCAAGTCCAACCCCCCTGCCAGAGCAGGACCATACAATCTAGGGCAGGTTACACAGGAGTGCATCCAGATGGGTCTTGAAAATCTCCAGAGAAGGAGACTCCCCAGTCTCTCTGGGGAGCCCGTTCCAGGGCTCTGTGACCCTTCCAGGAAAGAAGTTTTTCCTGATGTTAAGGTGGAACTTCCTGTGCTCTAGCTTGCATCCATTGCCCCTTGTCCTGTTGCAGGGCACAAGTGAAAAGAGGTTGCCCCTTTCTTCTTGACACCCAGTCCTCATATATTTACGCACATTAATTAGATCCCCTCTCAGTCTTCTCCAGACTAAAAAGCCCCAGGTCTCTCAGACTTCCCTCATAAGACAGGTGTTCCAGTCCCTTCATCATCCTCGTAGCCCTCCGTTGGACTCTCTCAAGTAGATAAATTTGATTATTCTGAGACAACACTTGAAAAGCTACCTGTGTGTCAGGAGGAGAAACCACCTACCTGTGGACAGAAAGAAAGGTTTGCTGTGGGGTGGGTGGGAATGTCTGGACTCAGTCCCTGAGTGCAGCTCTAAGGGCTGAAATACCACAGCCAGAAAATGGTGGTGGAAGACAACAATAGGAAAGAAATAAAAAAAAAATAGGGAGTACTGGAGTGTGTAGCAGGTTAACAGCTACAGGTGATGTAGGTATGTTGCCATGAGAAGCCATTGAGGTAGCAAAAGAAGCATCGTACAGTGTCAGGCTGGATCTTGAGCAGCTGGGCAAGTCCCAGGCCTTTAGGTCTAAAGCCTGCTTAGCTCCACAGTATTAAGTGCCATGAAAAGTGTATTAAACCCGCTATTAAGAATTCAAACAGCAGCCAGTGAAAGCACACAAAATGTAAAAAGTTAAATTAGGCTGCCAATTCAATTATTCTTTATCATTGTATCCCTTTACCTGGGTGGCTTGTTAAATAGAGAACCTTCTCTGCTGTTCAGGGAGGAATTGCAGATGACAGCAGCAGTCCTCCAGAAGGGAGGGAGGGCAACTGGGGGTCACACAGGGGTGGACATGGTCTCTGTTTGCAAGAGGCAGATTTCAGCAGGACTAATGCATGAGTAGAGGGTGAGAGGAGATGGCCTTGATGGAGGAGACTATGTCAGCAGTGTTTCTGATCCTGGCTTTTCATTTTAGTGCAGGTGGAGCAAGGTATGGTGCCAGTAGCTGGAAATTACACCATCACTGACCTGAGATCCTGGTTTTTTGTTTTACCTGAAGGTGGGGCATGGGAAGTAGTCCGTCTGCAACACGTGGGCTGTGTTGGCAGCATCTGTTGGGATACACTGGTACCTTGAATGGTGCTGCTGCTGAAGATCAGCAGGAACAGGCTCAACACTGGCTGCTTCAGGGCTGACAGTGGGTTTACTTCAGTGGTTGTGACTTTGTCTTTCTGGCTTGACCTTAAACTGTTATAAATAAGCATTAAGATGAGAAGATATGTTTTAAAAAAGAAATATAGTTCACTAAAGCCTAAGGGAGAATTCTATAATTTTCCTCACCAATAAAGTGCTTATTTTCTCAAAGGCAAAAGTTTCTATATATGTAGGATTTGATGAGAAGATAAGATAACAATGTATTAAGAAGAAAGAAGAATAATAAAAAAAATGTCCTGCTCTGACATTTCTGATGCTTCTGGAGTATTTTTTTCCATTGGAATAGATTGTTCAAAATTTTCTTGAGCTGAATTCTGATTAAAGCTTACACTGGAACTGATGGTCTGTAATTCATATACTTGGGAAATGTATAGGATTTTGTCTTAAAATTAGCTGATTAGTATTACACAAACACCAGCAAAAGTCAAAATGACTAGTCAGTGAGTTGCAAAGTATTCATAGTTATTAATGAAACATTAAAATTTCATTTTGTTTTTATTTTTAAAAAATATTTGGAAATAATTAGCATTAAATTACTCATCTGGCTTTAGTTATGATGGGTTTATAAAGTCATTATTGAGAAATTGAATGTTGGCACATGTTGATTATGTTTATATGTCAGTGGTCCTGTTTTTTCAGGCACTAGAAAGGAATAAATCATCTTCTGATAGATTAAAAAAAAAAAAAAAAAAGGTAAAAATTTATGCTATGATTGAGACTAAGACATTTAAAGTCTCAAAACTATTACATTTCAGTGAGGCTTATAAGCTTAAATCCACAGAACCCCTTTGATAGTTCCTGATCAAAGTAGAATCAGGTCACCATTATTTTGTGCTTGTCCTGTCGGATGCATGGATTGAGATTTCAAAGCTGTTTCAGTATTTTGGATGATTAATTCAAACCCATACACCAATATTTATGGAAGCTGTTGGTTTTTTTACTTTGATCAGTTTTGATCTTTTCATTATTTTGTGTATGTTTCTGTCATAATAATGGAAGAACTTCAGATAAGAAGTTTCGTGTTCTGCTTCCAGGAGAAGGGAATACTGAAAAGAGGACTTCACATTACAGTAACTAACCAAGACACCCAAAATACCTACAATTTTACTCTGTCTCTGGGCAGAGGCTCATACTGTGGGGTCTTTGGTAACCTGCTGGGATCCTCTCTGTTGGGGTCCTACAGATAGTATAGAAGGAGATGTGTATTTTTAGTATTCTGATAATGTAAAAGGTTTCAGATTCACCAAATCTTCAAATACATAATATTTCTTTTTGCTGGCCTTCTATTAGATATCCCATATAACCCACCTTTGGGGGTCATGTAGACTTTAAATCCTATTAAAAGATCCAACTCTTCAAAAATAAAAACCCTACAGAAATCTTTCAGCACTGTAAACAGAAGTCACTTCCCTCTTAGTGTTGTATACATAGAAAGTACATTTCAAGGTCTATTAAAGCACAGACCATTAAATAAACTGCAAGTAAATATGGCTTATGTTCTATTAATGCTAATGTTGTTGGTATTTTTCCATTGTCTTTAGTTAATATGGTTCAATAATTCCTAGAGCATTTGCTATCATATTTTTTAAAAGATTATATTTCTTAGCATGTGAACGCTAAGGCAATGTTACCTCTTGTGATAGGAGCAGAAATAAATATTTATTTTTATCTCTATCTGCTGCTTTACAGCTTTTGTATTCAGAATGCAATAAATTTGTGCTTTTAAAGAATTATCTTGTGTAAGTTAATCAATCTGGCTGAAAAACAGAAAACATTTTTGAGGAATTGGGCCAGCATGAAAACCTTGACATTAAAATATTTTGTTATTCTCATTAGGTAGATTTTTTTTTAATTATTATTATTATTTAGGTAGATTTTTACTTTTGCTGTAAAGTCTTTTTTGTTCTCAGAGGAGAAGAGATAATGCGCAATGTTTCTTTGCCACCTGTTTACCTCTAAGGTTGCTGTGATATGTGGCTTTTTGAGAGGGAGGTGTGTGTTTGTAGGGGTGTTTTTTTATTGTTGTTTGTGGGTTCTTTACTAGCTCAGGCCTGAGCCGGTCTCTGAGAGGTGGCATCTTTCTCAAATCCCTTTTCCCTGTGTTCTTGTCTGAAAGGATATAACCCTGCCCTGTCACTCAGAGCTACTCTGTATTTTGGAGAGAGTAATGACATTCACAACATTTTTCTTCATGAGTGATGTGCTAAATATCTTTTTTATTATTTATTTATTTATTTTCAGTAGAGTTCATGATAAAGCTAAAACTGTTCAAAACAGGCATTGGTTTCCAGCAACTGTTAACTCGCCCAGTCAGAGCCAGATGGATTTTTTTTTATGCTGGTGTCAGTGTTCTTTGTAAGCAATCGCATAATTACGTTTGCTTAGTGAAAGCCCTCACAGCAGATTTTGGTAGCTCTTCTCCTAAAGACACGTGATGAATGCATGCTTAAGAACTGGAGCCTGAGGGAACAGCAGTGTTGCATGCTCTCAATGCAGTGTTTAAACCCCAAACCAAAGTCTGGAACTTTGAGTTACACAACTTTAAGCTGAAGATCAGTCTGTAAAACTGGAATTGTTTTGTGTGACTTCAGTGACTGTTATGGTGACATTTACTGGTATGCCTTTAAAAAGGTGGAGAGGGGAGATGTTGTTGAAAATTTCAGAAGTCTAGAAAGTACAATTTTTGTCCTTTTAAGATGCTTAGATTTGAGGCTTCTACCCATTTCTACCTTGCATATCCTGCAATCTTTTTAGCTGTTGTCTTCATCTAGAACCTTTCATCTTTTTCTTTGTTAATTTAAAATCTTACGTGATTTGTGGGTTTAGAGTAAATCCTTTCTTTGCAGTTCCTAAGCAAAATGTTTTGCTTTGTACAAAAAGAATGAAATCTCTTTAATGACACCTGTTGCTGAAGACTCACTGCCCCTGCCTGCAAAGAAGTGTTTCTGATGGAAGATGAAACACTTTTAGTCAAATAAATTAATTTCAGAATGAAAAACCAAAATGCCCCCTCCATTGCTTGTCAACTCCTGTAACCTCCCTGTTCTGGTGAGGATACAAAGGTGAAATTGGTTGCCTTGCTGTAGCAGTCAATACCAAAGAGCAAAAGACAAAAGAAATGACAAATCAGACTGGTAAAGACCATGGTTAGCTTTTCTGAAGCCTCCTCACCAGTCCATGCTCTTGCTTAATCTCATCACTAACAGATACTGATCAACAAAATTACTTTTCAAGGTCATAGTTCTGGACAGAGCCTTGCACCAGAGATAAGCAGGACCTGCTTTGCAGGCAGAGCAACGCTCAAGATATCCTGTGATTACTGCTCCTCCAGCAGCCACGGAGGCTGTGACCTGCCTTGGCAATGCTGGAGGCTCCTGGGGGTTGTTCAGATCACTCAAATGCTGCCTGAGAGCATTGTGAGCGTGGGGCTTTGTTAATTTGACCATGGGGCTTTGTTAATTTGGAGTTAATTTTGAGTAACTCAAGCTTTATCAGAATTAAAAGGCACCACTTTGAGGGTTGTTTTATGAGGGTTGTTTTTGTTTTTGGGGTTTTTTTTTGTTTATTTTGTATGTGTTTATTTTTAACACAATAAGGTAGCTTTTATTTTTTACTGTACATGAACTACTTGATCTTTGAATTCTTAGTCAAAAGATTTTTCTTTTTAAAGTTTTAGAAGTTATTGAAGAATCTTTGAAGTGAATGGTGCCTATGTGAATTTTGGGAATAAGATGAGTGATTTTAGCTGCTACTGGAAGAATTCCTCTCCCCAGTTAAAATAGGGGGAGAAAACTTGTTTTCTTGGATTGCAAAGTGTTGGGAAAATTGTCAGAAAAGTTGTCTGTTCATGTATCTAGCGTTAATAATGGGATTAAAAAAACCAACCAACCAAACAAAAAAAAACAACTTCAAAAGGTTATCTATTAAATATTACTTACTTCCAAATGACAACACCTTTTCTTCCTCACCAAGGATGGCTGAACTACATGGGGACAGACACTAGAGTGACTTTTGGCTACACTGGAACATGCTGCCCAGGAAGGTGGTTGAGTCACCATCCCTGGGTGTGTTTGGAAGACATGCAGATGTGGTGCTTGAGGATATGGCTTAGTGGTGGACTTGGTAGAGTGGGGTTATTGTTTGGACTTGATGATTCTTAAAGGTCTTTTCCTTGATGATTCTATGATTCTACAATAGATACCTGGTAACAGTAGTAAAAATTCATAATCTAGTTACTAAAGGCTAAGGTAAAATTTCAACTTAATTATTAAAAAGAAAAAGGACTAGGAAGTCACCTGATGGATAGCATCTTATGTAAGCCCTGGTTGCTTTATTTTGTATTGAGGGACCAACTACCCAATAAAAGGTAGGGAGAGCCTTCAGTGATACCATGTTATTTTTGGTACAAAAGGATGACAAAAAATGGTGTACCAAGTTTGTCTCTTTCAGAAACTGTCGTATCAGATTTTTGAGTTGTATTTGGGCTTAATGTGCAATTAGTGTGCTAAGCTGTTTGACAGCCCTGGACAGCAACCTGATTTCTGGGATAAACCTGTGCATCTCCAGTGATGCTGTAATTTGTATTGACCTGTACTGGATGTTAGTGTCTGAAATAGCAAATGGAGTTACTGGGGCCTCCCCAGCATCCCCAAGACAGTTTTTTTCCTTTCTTATGCCTGTCATGTGAACATCAGGGCTAGAGCTGGCAAGCTGAGTGGATTTTATAAGCACACCTCCACTTATGTGTGACAGAAAATCAGCTGACACATAACCAATTTATTTCTCTGGTGCAAAGAAATAATAGGTCGCAACTGCTTACCGTTTTCTAATGATCTCTGTGCATTGAAAGAGTCATCAGCTTTGTTCTGTGTAATTGCATTCTTTAAATGTGGCTATTTGTGGTAGATTATAGCTTGCAACTACAAACGCACTTGAGTAGACAGCAGATGAAGTCCATTGTCTCTACTTTTATCCTTACCTGAGGAGCTTCCTTGGACAGCAAGGTCTGAGGTGCACTTTGAATCCAGTTGTCTTACCCCGATTCTGTTCTGTTTCTTGAGTTATAATATCAATATAAGTACAGAAACTTCTGTTCTCACTGTTGGGAAATTCTCCTTAGAAAACCGAAGAATTAGCAAGGAGCTCTATGCAAAATATTCAGGCAAAATATTAATTATCCACTACATATTTTATACAACATTTAAAATAAAACTATTACACAAAGGAAAAAATAAAAATTAAGAAAAGGACAAAGTTCCTGTATTAGTATGTAGAGTTGTGGAAGGCCTTTGTTATCTTCACTATGGGCTGTGTCATTCTCATCTCTATCATCTCTCATACCCATCCTATTTTAGTGCATCAGGTAACTTGTGAATCCACAGAGCAGAAGTTGTTATTTTTTAATCTTTAGTTCTTATTTAGTAATATAGGCTAGTTAGTTAGCGGGTTTTTTCCATTTTATTATAAGACCTGATTGGTAATTCAGCCTTCATGCTAGTTTAGTTTTCAGCTCAGTGACTGCCAATTGCTTACAAAAACACACCAATGCTGCTTTAGCAATTATGACCTCGACGTCAAACAGAAATGAGAGGTCACTGTTCTTTCAAGGTTTCAAGGTGCCCAGGCCTGAGACACGCAGGAGTAATTGCCAAACACTGATCTTGCTTCAAAGAAAGAGACATACTCTTCTAACTTTCCTAAAATCTTAATGCTTATCCATCTCTTCTGCTCTATCTCTCCAATACTTACTTAACCTGCATTTTTACTTTGCATTTTTTTAGTGTACTAATAGCTCTCTCCTGTGTGTCAGAAAATATACAAGGTGGATGCCTCTGAACTCAAAACATGAGACTGTCTCACACTTGAGCTCACGGTGAGCAAACTGTTATTCTTTATATAAACTGAGTTTTTTTCACGATAAAGGAGCTCATTTAAAAACAAAACAAAACAAAAAAACCAAAACAAACCAGAACAAAAAAAACCAAACAAACCAACCAACCAACCAAAAAAACAACAAAACCCCAAACCAAACAAAAAAAAACCAAACAAACAACCCCAACTACATGTGTGTTAAATGTTGGGTTGAGGAGATGCTTCCCATGTGGTGTTGTGTTAACTAGCAGCTATGTTTCCTGACCCAGGTAATGGTGCTAGATAAATGTGAGCTCCAGAGCATGTTCTCACTCCAGTCCCTGGGCAGCAGGAGTCAATTGGTAAACCTCATTTGAAACATTGTCTTCAACAGAGGAAAGAGGAATCGGGCATTTGTCACTTCTTGCAGGCAAAGAGTGCTCTCTTCTCACTGAAAAGTAGAGTAGATGGCAAATTGAATCCACCCCCCTTGCTTTTTTATTTTCACATGCCATTGGGTGTTGACTTCCTGAAAGCAGGCAGCTCTCCACATAGCTCTGTGTCTTGTTCTGTGATTAGCGGTGACCTTGGCTCACTACCAGGAGACTTATGTTATTTGACAAGGGAGGCTAATTTTCTACAGCTCTAAAGCCGTGCTCCACTGAAAAACATCCTTTTAATTTTTTGTGCAGGAGAACTATCTCTGAAGGGCAAGCTACCTGAGAATCTAGAGGAAACTATCCTAGTGTCATCAAAAAAGAGAAATTAAAAGACTGTACCTAAGGAACTTCCAAATGTCATACCCTTATAGGGGCAGGGGGAGAAACCTAAAGGATGTGCTCCCCTGAGGCCATGCTCAGTACCGTGCCATGCTCAATAACACATCATTCAGGATCCTAGAACTCAGGAACCTCAGATCCTGTCTCTTGAATTTGCAAGCCCTAGCTTCATTTCTTACCTTCTTAGTTTGCTGACAAGATAAACAAACATAGCTAGCAAGTGCAAGTTGATTTTTACATGGTTGTGGTGACCTGGCAGTGCTGGGATAAAGGTTGGACCTGATGATCTTGAAGACCTCTTCCAGACAGAATGACTATAAATAGGTTGCATGAAAGAAGATACTGTTTGCAGCACATATAGGAACTTCTGCAGTGAAATACCATTAGCAGATGGCAGATGAATATTGTGAGCTTCACAAAGTTCAGGTGTAGTAGCTAAGCAACAGCTTCACATGCTTCTTACCCGTTGGAGAAAGGACTCGTGAAAGGGGGTGAGGGAATGACAACAGCCTGTGTTAATGTTGGAGCTTCATCCAGCTGCTTCTCTTCTTTTACCTTGTTGCAAGTACCTTTATTTGACCTCTCCAAGATATCAAATTTGATACTCTTCAGTAAGTGGCTAAAGAAATAAAATTGACTTAGGTTGTAAAATCCAAAATGGTAACGGGTGGGAGTGTGTGTGCATGGAATCCTCAAAAAAAATCCCTATCACAGAAAGGTATACTCAGCAGAAATAAATTTCAAAAGCCATCTGTCTCCATGCAAGCTGTCCTGTAATTTTGCAGTACTAAATCCTTGATGAAAAGTCTGCTACTCATCCTTAGTGCGGGAAAGGAAGATTGGAGATCTTTCTAGTCTGTGCATTATTTCTTGATACTGTTAAATGCTGATCACACATCATGCATATTGCTTCTAAGTATTTGTGTCTCACATCAGCTTCAAAATCAGTGAGACTCTTCTCAAATATAATTAAGGAAGAAATGCTACAGTGTCCCAGGAAGGTAGCTCGCAGTGCCACTGCCTGCCTTCTCTAGCAGAAGTATGAAGTAGGTAGCAGACCTTGACAAGCAGGAGTGTATCAACAGAGGTTACCATTTACAAAATAGATCAAGCGGAACAGGAACTTTGTTTGGGAAATGTTAATGCTTCACTAGACAGACCTTGCTACTGTAGAATATTAAGAAATAGGACATGTTAAATAGAGGGTGGGTGGGTGTGGATGTGTGTGTGTCCATACCTATATATTATAGAACAGCTTTTATTTTATATAATGTTATGGAAGATAAACACCTCTAGCTTTCAGAACAGGGGCCACTTTCTATTTGACTACAATCACTTGCTACAGAGATATCCAACGTCTCTGCAAATACTGTGAGTTGCTTAATTGGGTTATGTGTTAATATTGAGATGGATTGGAAGAGAAATCATCAAGTTCTCCAGGTAACAAAAAAACCAAACAACCAGAACCAAACCAAACCCAAACATATAAAAAAACCCACCAAACAAAACAGAAAAATACCCAAACAAAACAAAACCAAAAAAAAAACCCCAAACAACTAAGAACCAGCACAAGAAATCTTTTTAGTTCAAAGCTAACTTCTGGTCCTGGTATCTGCCCCTGGTGCTTCCTCTCCATCCTAGGGAGGGAAGCTCCCGTGGTTTGGGGCACAAAGCAGCCAATTGCCAAGCAGTGGTGCAGGGTTGTCCAATCCACAATATCTTTAAGATAGCACAAGCTAGATGCAGAAGTCTTCTGCAAGTCTTTCTTAAGCGAGCAGGCCTCCAGTGTTCTGGAGGGATAACAGGAATAACAGAATATGTTCAAGGCTTAACTTGAGAGAGACTCACATGCTGAAATCGGTTTGTTGCTTCAGCACTAAGCTGGACCTGGTAGTGGCTGACCTTGTGATGCTATTTGAGGCTGTGGTGGTTTGACTTTGGCTGGATTCCAGGTGCCCATCAAGCTGCTTTGTCATTTCCCCTCCCTCTTCTCCCCTGGACCAGGGAGAAGAAAATAAGATGAAACTCGTGCATTAAGACAAAAGCAGTTTAATGAAAAACAAAACAAGGCTGTGGGTGGAAGCAAAAGAAAACAAAGATTTATTCTCTACTTCCCATCAGCAGTTGATGTCTGGCCCCTTTTCTGGGAAGCAGGACTCCAAATGTGTAGCGCTTGTTCTGGAAGACAAGGACATGTCCCCCTCCCCCCCACCCCCCCCCCCC
>JANIJG010015631.1:4412-21869 GCA_024611175.1 Megaceryle torquata | reverse complement strand
TATAGTGATCGGGAAACGGTTTCGCTTTTATTATCCTTTCTGCTCCCCCCCCCCCCCCCCCCAACCACCACCACCACCAACAAAAACCCAACAAACAAACAAACAAAAAAAAAACCCCAAAAAACCAAAACCATTTGGAAATGCAAAATCAGTCTCCCTGAAGATTGAGTTTTTTCTCTTACCTGTCCACTGCATTTTTAGCAATTTCTGTTTTGCACTTCCCAGAGCTTAGAAGTAACTTGCCCAAGCCTCCTCAGGTGAGGGAATGTCAGGATGTTTGAAGTCAGGACCTAACCAACACCAGTCATGTGCTGTGGGAGCTGTTAGCCAGCATACATTTTATGGCCTGATGCAGGAGATCTCTTCTGTCTTTGGAAGACTTGGATTTTCAGTAATGATGACCAAGGTGCTGCAGGTAGTGGTTTTGATAGACCTCTGGATAATGTTAAGGCAAGAACCTTAACCTTGAATGGGATAAAACAAAATTACAGTATTTTTCAGTTGTAAGATGTTTCATACTGCCACAGCTGGCTGCCTTTCCTTCAACAATCCTCTTGCCTCTGAGGCTGATAGGAAGAGGAGTGGTAGAACAGGAGGGAAAAGTAGGACAGATTGCCTTTCAGGGTGGGTATTAAGACGCCCCTAGAGCCTGGAGAATTTCAGCAATGGCTTCACTGACACTGAGCTTGCCATAGCCCTTTGTACCTTCCCCTGTTCATCTTGCTCTTTTGTCTTCCTAGCGTGCTCTGACTTTTAACAGTTGCCTTTCTAAGGCTTTCCTGGGGAGGTGTCATTTCTGGAAACATGGAGTTTGTGTGGTGAAGGAAGAAGGTTGATAAGGCTGTGTCTCCATGAAATAGGCCAAGTATCCTATTTCCAGGGCCTGAAACATCTCTCCCTGGTCACATCTGACACTCTTGGCTGTATGATCTTTCTCCACTAGTAATAACCCTGCCTCTCTGGTTTTGTGGGGGAGGTGGTTTGGAAGACTAGCTTAACCTGTATTTCTGAAACATCGGCTGTTTCTGTATCTGAGGTACGGGATACGTCTGTGAGTATATGTGACACAATTTATTTCAATCTAGTCACTTTGGTTTTTCCCCTGTATTAAATCAATGGCTAAGACTTCAAAGGACCAAAGACCTCTTAGAATGAGTGCTGTACAAATAAGCTGCAGAAGGCCAATTCCTCTCTTGAAGCCTGCACTGTTTATGTCCGTGCAGTGGAACAGATAAACAGATGATGAGTGTGTTGCAAAAAAATGAAGAGGGTTTGAACAATAAGCAGCAGTTTCAGAATGCTGCCATTTATTAGTGATGCGTGCTACTGAAAAGTCAGTTTCTATAACAGCTTTAAACACAGTAGTTTTGTAATTAAAGTGGTGATATTGAGAAGTTATCTGATGCTGATGTAGGTTTGGGACAATTTCATTCTCTGACCACTTTATTTTAGAGCTCCTTTTGACTTAAATGGTAGATACAAAAACATTGCACCCATCTATAGCAATCTGCTTGATTCAGAACATAGGTATGGATTGGTGGCTAGCAGAGGGTTGTTACCACGTGTCCTAGATGTCTCCTTGTGGTTTTGATGGCATATATCTTTCATACTTTCTGCTTCAGATTGTGTGGAGTGCTGCTTTGTGCCTTGTACCTTTAGAGTTGGCTGCAGGAGCAGATGAAGTGAATCTATAAATAGTTCCTAGAACTCTTCCATGGCATGTAAGTATTGCCCTCTACTACCCCAGATGTACTGGATGCTTTCGTTTGTCCCCTTTTATGGTTTAAGGAGGGGAGGGTTCATTCTCACCTGTTCAAATATTTCCAGTTACATATGAAAAAACCCCCTATCTATAACAGATGAATCTGTGGTAGTGTAAGAAAAGCCTTTAGTGGGTCTTAAGCCAGCCAGTATTGGTACATGTTTCACATTACAGTTTGGAGCCTTAACCCAGGGAAGCATGAGTTGAGTCATTGCATGCTTGGGATTTATCTAGCAAATCACAGGGACAGAAGCAGTGCGATGACCCACTTAGAACGACATGTTCAGTCTCTTTGGTGTCCCCCATCTGCAGTGCTGGTTTAAGTTGTATGCTTAACTCTGTGTTGGGAGTGGGGGGGAAATCTTGATGCGAACAACTGAAGTTTTGATTGTTGTTTTAAAATGGCAGTCTGTTTCCCTGGTTCTTAAGCGGTACTTGTAAAAAGTCTTGAAATAAAATGCCTCTGTTGTATTTTAATGTTAACCAAAAAATTCTTAAAGGACCAGATAGTTCCTTTAAGATATTTAAATAGCAAATTACTGTTCAAATGAGCTGGAGCCAGAGCTAGGTGCTCTAAGTGGACTTGTGTGAATACAGGACCCTCGTCTTGCAATGGGGAACAGTGGCTTGTGACAGAAGTCTGTCTCGTGTTTGGAGGAAAGTATCAAGAGTTACTGTGTGTAACTCTCTGGTAATTATTAACTGGTAGAAATTAATAAATGCATTATTCTTGGGGTATTTTCTAAAGTGGTTTACTAATTTTTCTGATGAATGGAAAACATAGGAAGATTACTTTGTTACGCATCTGTGTGGGTGATGAAATAATGGCTTCCAAGTTCGTTATTTGTGTTGGCAGCAAGAAACAGAAATTGTTGAGATGAGAGTATCTGTACTGGGGATAAACCTAGCAACGCATTTCTGGTTGTCAGTCAACACTTCCCCCCCGCCCTCGCCCAGTGTCACTTGTGATGTAATGTCATTCTGCTGAAGTGGGAACCCTCTGTGCACCTGACCTGTAATTAGACGTGATGTCACTGTACAAATGCTGCTCAAAAAATTGCTATGGGACTGTTCTTAGAGGCTTTAGAGCTACTTTAGTAAGAATGCTTTCTACTTTCTGGTAGTGTTAAATAGTCTGTTAACACAGAACTTTGCTCCTTCTCTATGACTCTTGAAGAAACAGAAGGTACATACTGGAAGGCATAATTCCATAAAGCTTTTACACATGAGAATCACACTGATGCAAATGAAACAGGAGCTGGGAGTTTTGGGTGAAGGTGCACAATGTAACCACTCAACAGGATTATAGTAAGGATTGTACCTGCAGGATTGTTCAGACTCTTCCCTGGTTTCATCACCCATTAACCTAGATATTTCTGTTATTCTTTTTATGTTTCGGAGGTGACCAAAAACCACATGAATGAGAGCCTGTATGTCACCAGTCTCACCTTCTTTGGCCTAAATAGTAACTGACTCAGGGAAGTGCTAGCAGGAATCCCTTCATTCTTTTGTTTCCCTTTCAGTGGATTTGTCATATTCTGCATAGATATTTGTAAAAATATTTTTAATTTTCAGAGGAGTGTGACTGTACTATACTGATGAGAATAATGGATTGTACTGGGCAGTTTTTAGCTATGATTTAGGAATTTAACTATCTGGCCATTGAGGGGGTGTGGGATAAAACTAAAATGGCAATTTTTTTTCATCCAGTCAAATACCATGATGTATGTGTATGGATGAGGTACTGATTTCTATACGCTACTCTGGAGAGGTCCCTGCTCTATAAAAAGGGTGGATTCAGGTCTCAGTGTCATTGATACTTGCTGAATGTAAGAAGGGGTTCTGCTGTATAAATGTGTTTAAAAAAAAAAAAATTAATTAATGGCCATTTCAATAGGCTTTTGCAACTCTGGAGCCACATATGATTTGACTTCATATTATCTTGCCAGTCAGGTACTGGAGAAGGGACCTATCTGCTCTGCATTTTAGTGGGAGCAGTTAAAGTGGTTGTTTCTGGTCTCTGCCTGCACTTACGCTTTTCAATATAACAAAACTAACCCAAACTAGACAAGACCTTCAGTTGCTTCAGTTCTTCTCTCTTGTGCCATTTTCTTTTCAAGCTAACATAGAAACTATTACCGCTACTGTGGGATCTGGTGACTTCAATGGAGCTTGCTGTCAAGAGGCCCAAAGGCAGGGTTTCACCGTGTAACTATAAATGCTGTAAGGGAATATACTTAGTGATGACCTAAGGTCCTTCTAGAGCTACTGACTTCATGTTTATCTTCCCATTGGCTCGTGCACAGCTTTTTCAAATGCACAGGAAGCACCTCGTGTTCCTGAGCTCTGTACACCAGCGTTTAAAAGGCCACTAGTAAATAGCAGGCGTTGCAGAATGACGACATGCTTTGCTTTGGCATGGGTGACAGAACTTTAAACCTGCTAGAGTGACCCTTTGCCTGGTTTGGGATATAGATCATTGCCCTGAACTGCTCATGCATCGGTCTCCCTGGATTGCTGGTATCTTGTGGGCTTTCTTGTTTTAAAAGGCTTTTGTCTCAACAGCAAAAGCACAACTCACTGCAGGTTAGGCACTGGAATATGCAGATTTTTTTAGGGATGCTCTGGTTATGTTACCTATTTATCTGTAATGTAGCACAACTCTACAACAACTTCATTTCATGTGGACACAGGCTTCTCAGTCTGCTTACACAGCTGCCATGTCACAGCATTAAAAGAAAATCTCAATAGAAATCAAGATACATGCTACATATCCTGACAAAATAAAAGGAAATTGGTTTGATACATCATTTTCTAGAAAAGTCCTTGAATATCTGAGGCTTTTAATTTCTTTGTTCTGGTCTCTTCTTAGATGTTAAACTGGTTTGCCTCTAATTTCCCCAGGACTCTTCCCTTGGCCTTAAGAAGGAAGCATCACCTAGTTCTGTGGGATCCCCTTCATGAATTTATAGGAGAATTGTGGTGGTTTGACTTTGGCTGGATTCCACCAGCCACTCTTATCACTGTGTCCCCACCCCAGCTGGACAGGGGAAGAAAATAAGATGAAACTCGTGTTAGGACAAAGGCAGTATAATGGAAACCAAAGCAAAGCTGCACAGAGAAGCAAAAGAAAACAAAGATTTATTCTCTACTTCCCATCAGCAGGTGATGTCTCGCCCTTTTTGGGAAGCAGGACTCCCAACACAGAGTGGTTGCTCTGAAGATCAAGCAGATTTCCCCCCCCCCTCCCCCGTGTTTTCTAGCTTTTATTGTTAAGCTGACATCATGTGGTATGGAATATCCCTTTGGTCAGTTTGGGTCAGCTGTCCCAGTCCTGTCCCCTCACAGGACACCCCATCCCACTGCAGGGGGAATGTTGGAAAACCAGCCTTGGTGCTGTGTGAGCCCTGCCCAGCAGGAGCCACAACACGGGTGAGTTATCAGCACCTTTCCAGCTCCCAGTGCAAAGCACAGCACTGGGACGGCTGCTATGGGGAAAATTAACTCCAGCTCAGTCGGACCCAATACAGACAAACATGTTTCCAGTATTTTCCTTTTGGCAAGCAGGAGGAAGGACCAGATATCAAAACCTTTTTTATGTACATCTTTGACACTTCACAGTGATTGCATTTGTTCATGAAGGAATTTACATGATTTATAGGTACTGTGCATTTGTGATGATTTGCATTCCCCTTATAAGAGGGATTGCCTATAACATTGGCAGCAGCAGAGAAGGCTGTGGATAATCCTGGTAATACCTCTGGTTTGTATATGCTCTACATATTTATCTGTTGTAAATGTATGTTTGATAGGCCAGGAGTTCAAGAGAAGTGAATTTGTGTCTAGCCTTGTAATACCATAGCTACTGCCAAATTAGTTCTCGGGAGCAGAGGTCTCTGCAACCTTCAACACTGCTGGGAATGCTGCTTACACAGGGCTGCTAACATTTAAATAAGCTTCCTCCATGCAAACAACTGTTCTTTACTGAATTCAGGGTAGAGAATTTGTGATTTCACGTTGGCACTGAAGTTCAGGAGGTCATATGCAACTTGGGACGTACAGCTTCAGCTCATCCTTTATCCCAGGCTGGCAGCAAACTCTGTTATCTAAGTTGGTTCAGGGCACCTTTATACGTATTACAGAGATTTACAGCAAACTTGTGCTTCACAGAACTGATCAGGGTTTTGTTAAAGACTTTGTGGGTTCCTGTTAGGCTCAGTAAGGATATTATTGCTGCTCATCCCATTATCGTCAGATGAATTACCAATGTCTTCACCATGCTGCAGCGCACGCCTGCAGCTGCAAACTGTATAGTGATGGCTGGTGGTATCTGGAGGCCTCTGTGGGAATCAGATAAACGGTGAAAGTTGGACATGGCTGGAAACAAACTTCCAGTGAAAGAAGAAAAAAATAGAAAGAAGAAATATAAGGACTCTTCAAGACTTGTTTGTTTGCCTTCACTGGCATTAAAACTAGGCATGTGAATTTTCAGAGATCTGAAGGAGGTCTTCAGAAATAGCACTGGAATTTAGGGCATCCAAGGGATGGGGATGTCACATTATTAGCAGGTGCCTTTTTTGGCAAACAGGTTGGGGTTTAAATTGTGTTTCTACTCAGCTGCACGCCCCAAATTACTTTTTTTTTTTTTTTTTTCAGGGGTGTAAACACTGATCTTCATTTAGAAATGCTGTCCTGAGAAATAATTTGTTCTCCAACTGATATTTTCTCTAGAAAGCTTCTGCTTCAATAAATCCACAGTTTGAAAAGAGAAAGAATAGCACCTTCTTCTCGTATTTTTATGGAAAGTTTCTGACCTGCTGTATTTCAGGGGATGTGCCACTGCGAAGGCTTGGGTATCACAGAATTTAAGCTTCTGCTTTTACTTCTCAACAGAGATCCTAAAATCTTTAGCACTTGAGGCAATTCAAAATTCAACTTAAGTTAGAGTCTGAGGCTTTCTCTACTGTGGGATGCGGGATGTTTTCCAAGGCACCTCTCTGTAAGTAGTGAAGCCATGGGTAACTTGTGATGGCTGGAATTAAAGGCCTGCTCCAAAGCTCAGTGACTTCAATGTGTGCCCAATTCGCCCTTAAGCTGTGCTTGCCTCTTATTGGGGAGTTGGCAAGAAGGTCATAAATAAACCCATCTCAGCCTCAGGGAGCTGCTTTGGATTTGGTTGATGCATGGATAGGTGCTTCCACTCTTCCAGCAGTTTTTTTCTCTCATAATGTATATAGGATAAGCAGAATCTCAGTGTCACATTCGTGACAAGGCAATGAGAGAATATGTCTCATGGACAGGCTGGTAAATCAAACCCCGTGCTTCATCGTTCGGTGAGCTGCAAATACTTTTGTTATCTGCAGCCTCATAGGAAATGAGAGTTTATTTATAAGTTGCAATGAAATTAAAGCTGGAAAAACAAGTTGGCTAAAAAGACTTCTCTAGGGATGGTCATCAAACATGGAGCAGCATGACGGTTGCAGTGTCACCAGCCACTGTATAATGGCAGTGGTAGTTAAGGGACTAAGTCCTTTTTGATAGGTTGACACAGAAAGGTGATGAGCATCTGAAACCTCCAATGAGGTCGGAACTGCCCAGTGCCTCCTGGGTTGGTTTGCAACACACGATTGGTTTATCTGCACTGTCAGCACCTGTCTGACTCTTCTGCTTTGGTATTCACTTCCTATGGCTTATGTTGTATTACTGCACCTGAGATTCACTAAGCTGCCTATGCTCTCACATGAGGTATGGTGAAGGTACAATTTGCATGCACACAGAATTGCTATTTGGAAAAAAAACCAAAACCACCTGCTGAAATAGATGCATCAGAAAGTTTTATGTTTAGGCTTTTGGTTATCTCTCCTGTAGTGTTCAGTAATAATGACGAGATGGTTCTTTGGGGCTGGAGTAAATGTGTGTTTTCTCTACCAGAGAGAATGGAAGAAAAAAGAAAAAAATCCTCATGCACTGGTAGCTGGTTCAGGTGAAGAAATAGTCAACATCGCACTAATTTGCCACTGGAGCACAAATGTCAGAAAGGATTGTGAAAATACACTGATGGTAGCAATTATATTGATAACCTACCATTCCCAGAAGCAGAGAAATCAATCTTGCACTGACAGGACTCTGACAAATTTCTATGAAAATCAGAAAGGAATCAATATTCATTGTCCAATAGAAATAGCTGTGAGGACTTGCTTTTCATGCTTCCCCCCCCCGCCCTTTTTTTGTTTTGTTTTGTTTTGTATTTTGTTTTGCTTTGTTTTGGGGTGTTTGTTTGCTTGTTTTGTTTGTTTGTGATTGTTTGTTTGTTTGTTTGTAAGGGGTTTTTTTGGGGGGTGGTGGTGGTTTGGTTTGGTTTGGTTTTTTCTTCCTCCAGACAACATGGCTGAAAACACTGGAAATGAGAGAGGCAAGAGAAGCATTAATAGGTAAGTGTCATTAAATATGTAGACTAGCCACCTGAGTAACCCAGCTGTCTTTATACTTAGCTGTATGTAATATTTTAATAACTTTGACATTTAGGAAGAGTGCTCTCTGTGAGTTGCTTGCTCTGTGCTGTGGGGGTGTGTGGGTTACATTACTGATACTGAGTTTTACACCTGTTTTTCTTTCCTTTCTTTGACAACTCTGCATCAAAGCATTAGAAACAATTTACCTTTTGTCCCAGCATTAGTTAACTAGATGAGCTCATTGCTCTGTTAAAGGGACATGCTCCTACAACTTCACCTCCCTGGCTGATCCTTTACTCATAGCTTTGTGCCAGGTAATAATTTTATTTGGTAGTGAGTGAAAATTTTTGACTCTCCACAAACTTGTCTAACCTCCCTTTCTTTTCAGCAGCACTACAAAAGCATATACCAGATCACAATCTCCTTAAACTCTGATTTCCATCCCTTTGGTGTGTCAGCACCTACACACTTTGCACTGCATTTCATTTTGGTCTTCACACAGTAGTGGATTTTATTTTAATTCTAACACATAAAGAAAGGGAGAAATTGAACCTCAAGAGAACTTTCCATTTTGAAATACAAGTGAATTTGTGTTTGGGAAACTGTAATAAAAAAAAAAGTGGTTTGGATGCACTGTTTTTTTTTTTTTCCTTCAGATTTTCAGTTTGATCCTTTGAGATGGTCCTTTTTTAACCCAGTCTGAAGTGCAGAGAACAGTAGAAATATTCTGACACGTGAGCTGAAATGGGTCTTACAGTCTTTCTGTGAATGGAATAAAGTTCACTGCCCCATCTGCGTTCTGTCACTGCCTTGTTACTTACTATGCTGAGAACAAAACATACCTGGCACAAAAAAGTGAAGTTAATGTGAAGCCATCTGAATCCTACCAGATTAGAAAGGACTGCAAAAGATACGAAGGAGATGGTTGAAAACTCAAGAGTTGAATCTGAATCGCATATCATTAACTGAGAACCTGCACCTTTCAGCAGCATGTGCAAGAAAACCAGAGACTTTGGATATATTAGATTTGGGAGCATGAAGTTGAACTAGATATTGCTAGGTTAAATATTTAATAAAATTGCAGTAGAAAAAGAAAGAGCACAGTTACTCAAAGCCATATCTCCTAGGAGATGTATATGAACCCAGTGTCTGGGCAGAGCATTGGCCGTGTATTGCAGATTTGTGTGATGGAGATATGTAATGTGAATCTGAAGCATTAGAAAGCCAAACCTGAAAAGGTCCAGAAAGGACCAATTTATTCCTGCTTTGAATAATAACCAGGATAAATTCATGCACAGTGTAAAATGCTATATGGTTTTGAAAAGAGCAGTGAGTGCTAGAGGGCAAAATAAAAGTTTGCTTTTTCATAATGAGGAAATAATGTAAATGTCTGTAATTGTAAAGGCATACAAAGGTATTTGATAAACACCAAGGGACTGATACTACCTGCTCCCTCTCTTACTGTGCCCTTGTGAGATGGTATTTAAAAGGGTAGTGAAAGGCCCAGACTGAGCTCTTGCAGGACTGTCTCAGAGTCTCTAAGTCCAAGGACCAGGAGGCGTTCTTGGATGAGGCTGGAGCAGGGGGGTGCAGGTAGGAAGAAAGTGCTCTGGCATCCCAGGAGCATCTGTGGTTTGGAGGGTAAGCCTGTACAGTAGCTTGACATATATTTGCAAGAATGCTCTTCCCTTAAGCAGGGTGATAACCCTGACATCCAGTATCTGCTGCCTTCTCTAATTTCTTTCCCCTTTGTCTTTCTAATGGTGGAAATTTTTAGATAAACAGTACTGCTGTAGATGTAGTGCCAAGAAATGTAGGTAGCAAAACCCCCTTTGTCCTATAGTAAATGTATTTAAGGCACGTGTACCTGCAATAATTTTGAACATTGCAACAGTCTTTGCATGTCTTAATTAGCACCACCAGATTAGCAACTCAAAGAAAACTAATGCCAGCATCTAACAGGCATTTTGAGTCAAAGGAAGCTAATCCCAAATTACTCAGAAATGTCTCGCACACTGTGAACACAGATCAGGGGAAGTGACTCCTAAAAAAAAAACCCCAAATGTAAAAGCAATTTGTACTTTGGAAATAGGGTTAAATAAGTGTAGTTTGCCATGCAAAAGTTGTTGTGTCAGAATTGCCCCTCAGATTCACAGTCTGTTCTGGCTCTGAAAGATGTGGAACAGAGCTGGTCCCCTTGGCAAAATGAAACCCATGATGCAAAAGAATTTTGAAATGGGATTTTTGTTCTAGATCTTGGATTAACGTGAGCAGCCTGTCTTGGAAAGTTTCATGAGTCTAAAATAGCTGACAGACACATAAATCAAGTTCAGCTACAGCATTTTATTTCTAGTTTCTTATAATTCTATATTAACCTGTCTTCTGAAACAAACAAACAAAAAAGATGTTCTCCTTTATCAAAACGAAGTGTGTTTAGTAGTGTCATAATATTCCACTCTTTCAATTTTTATATTTTTTAAAAAGAGAACTGGCTGTAAATGACTCTTTCCATAAGTAGCTGATCTTTAACAAAGTGTCATTTTCTGGTGAAGAAATAACTCTTTGTAATTTTTTTTCAGATCAAATATCACTACATAGGAACTAGCATTGTGGTTTGGCATCCCAGCACATGTTTAATGCTTTCGATGAAGTAAAATGTGTGTTGAACCAGTCATGCCTGAAATATTCCACGTCATATGAATGTTCCTGTTGTGTAAACCAATGACAATAATAGTTTGTTCTTGTTGTAGGTATTCCAGTATTCTTTGGCACTCTTCCTTTCTTGCTGAGTGTATGTCAAAAAATAATGCTTTGTAACTTTGTAAGTTGGGGTTTTCTGTCTGTCTTCCAAGGCAGGCCAATGGTGCTGCCTGCAGCAGCAGAGCTTATCTGGCAGCTGAGAGGGACTGGGTATAGCACTGGAAACACAACAGCAGCAGAATTAGTTTATTTGCTAGAAAAGGCATCATCAGCTGGGCCCTAACCTTAAGGACCATTGACTAGCCAGCAGGCTGCAAAATCTTTTGATAGACGTCTTCCTATCTGCCAGAAAAATGACAAATATGTTTTCAGGGGTCCCATGGGATGCACTTATTTCAGCACACAGAACAACTTCACATAATGAAATGGGTCTGTGGATTTCCTCCGAGCAGTAAGATCCTTTGCATTCTTTCATGCTTCATTCTTTGGTGTACCTCTCTTATTTGGCTATTACTGTTCCTGTTTCTTCTTTTAACCAGGGCTGTTTAAATTCTGGGAAAGTAACCCTTATGTTTGGCAGCACCAATTTCTGATGGGAAGGCAAGTGGGTATAGTATTTGTGAAGAATCTCTTTTACTCTATGTCCATACAAAAATCTAGCGTTAGATTTTTTTTGAGACTAAAAATTTATTCTACTACCAACAAATTCTTCATTTAATTTACTCTTCTCTTTCCTATATACAGACAGTAAAGTCACTGATGTCCATGCTCATCAAATTATTAAATGAGTTTGTCCATTACTAAGTTTTATTTTTGGAGACATATGTTGCATTATACTCTTTAGTTTTATTATGTTATCTCTTCAAGTTTGGCCTCCCTTGACTTCCAAAACAGAGATAAGTAATAGAAATAGTGGTGAAAAAAATATATATTTTTTTTATTTATTTTCTGTTTTGCCTTTGTTTTTTGTTTGTTTGGTGTAGTTTTTGTTTGTTTGTTTGTTTTAAACTTGGCTTGTATATCTTGTGCACAGAAGCTCTCAAATTCTTCTTTGAAGAAAAGAAGGTTGGCAAATGCATTGCCCTGGTTTGAGGCTGAGGATAAGGTATTTTCTATCTTGCTTTTGCTAACATCTTACAAATGGTTAAGTTTCTATCAAAGAACATTTTTTTTTTGGTTTGTGCTGACAGTTTGCACTGTTGCTGAAGCACTATTTTAGCACTTTGCTGGAGTTCAAATACTATCTGTAAACCAAAAAAGGTTTTTGGTTTGGAACCCACTGTCTGATGTAACCTCCTGCAGAATCAAATCTGAGTTATGACTTCACTCAAACTGAAATTTCTCCAGTCTTTTGTGTTAGACCTTAGCCCCCTCTTCAGTAAAGAACTCCTCTAGTTTTGTTAGAGCATCTCTATTTAACTTTTGGAGCACAGGTATGAAACTCACTTAATAAACACTTGCCTGTCTATTGACACTGACCATTTCTGCATTTGTGCAGTATGGGTAGATTAGTAGTAGCTTTGAGGAGCCACAGCATCTGGTATCTCAAGCATTAATCCTGAAGCAGACACAGAGTGGTTCTCCACATTTTGTGCATTTTTATTTAGCCTTATGATGGAATCTTCCTGCCTAGATTTGGACTAAAGCTTCTTAAACATCTCTTGCTTCCGTTTCAAGAAACAGTCATTTACTTTCATTTTGAGATGGCTTTTGGAAAAGTCAACCATATGCCTCATTGCTTATAAGAATAACAAATGCCTCTGGGCTTTGGTAAATACTTAGCTAAATGACCCCAGGGTCAATTTTCTGTAATAGGCTTCATCACTTGGTGCACACAAATTTTTGAAGGAAAAAGAAGAAAGGGGATGTATATCGAAGAGATAACTTTAACAGTGGCTTTCGTGAAATGTCTCACCATAAATCCAGAGAAGGAACTCTGAGCCATCTTTGATCTGCCTTCAACTGGCCCCTCCTTTAAAAGGGTTCTTGGAAGCATGGCAGGTTGTGGTGAATTAAATACACATAGGCATTAATCAGATTTCTCCTGGTCAAAGTACAGGAGTCAAGTGCCCACCACTGGCCGTCACCAACCCTGACATGTTTTCAGCCTGGGTGTTGAGGCAAATCAGACCACAGATGAGGCTCACCTGTACCTGAGAGAAGACTCTGAGCTTGGTTTTATCCTTCCCTTGCACTTACCCAAGGCAAAAAACCCCATGTTTCAGCTGCCTCCATCTTGGTTATTCCTGTTTTTCTTAACCTGATTAACCTGGTTAAGCCTCACACTTTTATTTGCACTTGCTTCTTCCCTTTGAAAGAGAAGAACAAAAGCAAAAATGTTGTTTTGGCTGATAAACTGATCATAAGGAGCACAGTGAGAAATGGTTGCATGCTTTGTATTTGATAGTGCTGTCAGAGGTTTTGTCAAGAACAACTTAGAGTTTCAAAGGTGCTCCCGGCTCTAGTGGCCAACAAGTGTCAAATAAAATGCAATTGCAGTGGGTGAGCCAGCAGTTCAGAACCGTCTTTCTTGTGCACAGAAAGATGAGACTTCAGTCAATGTGCTCCAGAGGTCCTTCAGCTCTGACCTTGTGAGCTAATTAGTGATAAAGGGTTCAGGATATTTCCTTTGTGTTCAGACTTTTGTTTCTCTGTCTAAAGGGATATTTTCAGTGAACAGAAACCTAAAACAGGAAGAAGCTTTGGGTCTTGAAGGAAGGTTTCTGAATGCCTATGCAGGGACTGGAAACATTTCCTTGATGTTTTTATTTTTGGAGAAATACTCCAGAGGTAACAGCTGCTGCAGAGGCCGGTGACAGTGGGTCAGTGCTTTTGGTGCCTAGGCATCATTAGACCTAGCCCAGAATCCACTGGTGCAACAGATGTATGTCAGTGAATGCAGATTCATTAGGATATAATTGTCCCATGGAGACTATTTTGGTTGTTGAGAGGATGACAAAGTCCTCTCTAGCCTTTTTTGAGTTTGTTTTGCTGTGTAAGACCCCAAGATAATGAAGATAGAACTTCTCAGAGGCACTATCTCCAAAGTTTCCCAGTTAGCCATCTATCTGGGTCCTCTCAATCCATCAGTGTGTTGAGGGACAAACAAAAATTGCTAAACTCTGAAAAACAGTATGTCTTGCCCTCTGGGATTCTGGACTATTGGAGGTTCCCAACATTTCCAAATGGGAATAAAGCAAAATGCTGAAACTCTCCAACTCTGGGAATTATTCTTCTTGGAACAGCTCCAAGATGCATCTAGAAAAATAATTTCAGGCTCTTCTGGTTTCAGCTTTTTCTTCTTTCTTCTTTAAAAGGCCCCAGAGCTGAGTTAACTTCCAGGATCTCCAGTGTGAATTCAGCCACTACTGCTGCTGTAATTGTCAGATTGAGCACCATGTGCAATGAACCATGCATTTCACATAGGTCTCTCGTAACAATAGCCATTGCCTCAGCTGATGTGGATTTCTAGAGAGCTATGAATAACAAATTAGTCTAGGAGTTGACTTGTCCTTTTCCTCCCTATTACAGGATAAGGTCAGGTAGGAACTGAATGTCTTCAATAGGGCAGCAAGGCCTGCTTTCTAGGTAAATAAATAATTTCAGCTTTGAGGGTTGTCAAATCAGAACTTGGGATCAGCACAAAATTCACATAGACCCTCTGCATAGCTGCAGGTGTAAAATAAACCGAGGTGGTGATGATACCAAACAGCACAAAAATCACAAGGAAGCTTGCAAGTCCTCATGCTGTGGTCTGTGCTGAGCAAAGCATTTCTACCCCTTCCTCCCATCTCTGACCTGGGCTTGACAGTGTTATGTCTAGTAATGGTATTGTAAAGGAAGAATCAATCCATCATGGAATAATATGGAAGAATTCTAAAATAAACAATGAATTATAACACTAGATATAATATTTGGGAAATTTTTTTGTTTTAATAAAGGATGGTATGTTATTTCCCTGATGAATATCCCTGGTGTTTCTGAATTTATCCCTGGTAGGGCCAAGTTGCATTAGAAATAAGAGCTGTAGTCTAATTCTGCTTTCCAGTAACATGCCATATGTAAGTGAAGAGCATTTTCTTAAGGGCTTTTTAGAGGGCAGATGCTGATATGACAGCTATAGATGGGATCAAAAAATAGGTGGGTTTATTTTGTCAGTATTGAACTATGGCCTGAATAGTCTCTGAGTCACCTACAGAGGAGGAAATTTTGTTATGCTGTTTTAGCGTCTCTGTGGGTTTCAATTTGTAGGTCCTTCACTAGCCTTACAAATTATGGAGAAGGCTGAGGAGATAAGGAAAACATTTAAACAGTGCTTTGAACTGTAAGTGGAAACTACCAGAGCTAAAGAAAAATGAAGATGAATATGAATGTTTGTGGGGCTGGTGATACAGGCATATCAGGGTGGTGAGATAAGGAAAAGTGAAGAAAAAACATTACAGCAGTCACACAGTTTGTATAGAAATACCCCAAATCTAAATAGAACTTTAGAAACAGGAGTAAGTTTCTTCAACTATTCTAAAAATGTAGAAAAAAAACCCAGGAAAACTCAAGGGTTAAAGCTGGAATACAAGGAATCCTCAAAGAAGGCTGAGCCTTTTATAAGTCAAGAAAAACACGAGGTACTCAACATGCTCGTAAAAGAATGCACAGCAAACCTAGTCATACCATACAAAATAAACACTAAAGCACCACTGACTATAGTAATTGAAGCAGTGTGGTTCAAAGGAAGCAAAAATCTAGGGAAGCTAAAGCTCAGCCTGAGCTGCTGAAATAAAGGGAAAAAAAGTCAACTTATAGAAAGTACAAGGCAAAATAAGGAAGGTGAGATTTGCTGACCTTGACAAAGAGCATGTTAGTAATTGGCGCCGTGAAACGTGGTACTGTTGCAGAGCTCCTGGTCTGCCTCTGGTGAGCTGGCAGCCTGACACCAACGTAGCACAGGAATGGTAGCTTGAGGCTGGTCAGAGGTGCCAGGGCAAAGCAAAGTGCCTTTGCATGGGCAGCATCCGGCAAAGATGTGGTTCAAGAACTTAAAAATGCCCTATAGGATAAACAGGAATGTGAGAATGGCAACTGGAGAGTTTCATCCCAGAGTACAATTTTGCAGTGTTTGCAAGCAATGTGGACCAACTGGCATAGAAAACAGCTTGTGTCGGGTGAGACCCAGTATCTGCAACATCAACTATGGCAGTATCAGAGTTCCCACTCATTCAGGATCTAGGCAAATAAATATTTGCCTTGAGAGCTGAAAACATGTGTTCTCCCTTCCTGACTTTGTTAACAGGGACAAATGGCTTCAGGTGGTGTCTGCACTGGAAGAAGCTTTGATGTTCCTCTCTCCCTTTTAGAAAAGCAAGATATTGTTGGCAGGTAATGTTAACAGTGAAGCTTCTCAGCCTCTTAGGCTACATCTTGTAGAGGTTGTTAGTCGTGTCTTAGCTAAAAGATGAGTGTTTATCAGACGTTGTAATGCTGGGGGGCACATGCAGCAGAGGAACAAAATTTTTCCTCATTATTATGCATGTGGCACAGACAGCATGGCCTGTGCAGTGGTGTAAAGCAAGATTTCTTTCTTCCTTTCTTTCCTGTTTGAACAGGCTGCTGTTTCCTGATTGCATTTAGTTTTTATAAGGTTTTGAAACTCGTTGTGGGGTGTATTCCCTTCTTCTTGACAAGAAGCCCCGGGCTATGTCACTCCTTGTGATGCACACTTTGCTCACCAAGGCTGTGACAGTATATTTTTATCTCCTGCTTTGCTCACAGTTATGCCACACTCCCTTGCAGGAGTGTCAGGGTGAGCTGGGCCTTGGAGGACTGCTTTTAACGCAGGGCACCTGGGCATCTTCAGGGCCTGCATGGGGAAAGAGAAGGAAAGACCGTGGGATTGAAAGGCACATGGTGCAGACTTAGTTCATTTAACTTTTGCTCCAGATTGTTGAAATGAGGAGGAGAGAGGACATTGGCTTCAGAGGTGATCGTGGGAATTTATTAGGGTCTAACATGGACTGTACTGTGTCTAGCAATTGAAAGAGTTATTGACCAAATAAAACCAAGTAATGAATATGCCTGAAAAGACAAAGCAGGTGGGAGAGCAGCTGGTCAATTCTGGGTTTGTTTGTGTGGTTTTTGTTTCTTTCATCTATGACCAACTTTACTTTGAGTTGTACGTACATCAGAAGCTTATTATTAAAGATTTTTTGCAAAGCTCAGCAAAAGATGTGTATAATCATATCCATTTCACACTTTCAGCCAACTCAGGGCCACGGTAAATACATCCATTACTAAATGCAGTCACTCCTTCCAGATACCAAAAAGTTTTATTTGAAACTAACTGTAATATTCTACGGACAATGCTCAATACTGCTTGACTACTAGAAACATAGTGTAAGTTGGTGTCCTGGTTCAAGTGAGAACAGAACTAATTCTGTTCAGGGATTTTCCTTCTCAGCTCAGTTCTTCGAATTCCCTGCACTGTCTGCAGGCAGCAGCCTGTTTGCCCAGGCAGTGTCTGCTGCCAGCAGTGAGAACACCCCATGGGCA
>JANIJG010015629.1:15765-49608 GCA_024611175.1 Megaceryle torquata | reverse complement strand
CTCATGTCCAGCTTCTCATCTACCAGCACCCCCAAGTCCTTTTCTGCAGGGCTGGTCTCTATCACCTCCTCCCCCAGTCTGTATGCCTCTGGATGACAAAACAATTCCTTGTATCCTGTTTCTTATGTCTGATTGGGACATGTTCAGCCTTGTGACCCAGGCTGTGCTGTCTAACTGCATAAATGTTTTAGCCTGTAGGAAGGAGATGACTGCTTGCTTTAGGTGTTTAAAGGTTCTGCTGATACTTGGATGTAAGTAGTCTGACCTACTCTCAGTGACTTTCTTCTTGAAGTCCAGTTTGATGAACTAGATCACAAAGTAGAGCTTTCCAATAAGTAATCTCAGTAGTGTATACTGAACAGCTTATTACTTCATTTTGCATTGCTACAAAAGGTGCCTTAGCACATATTTTCTTTACTACTATTCTAGTATCAGGATTTAGCACTCTGCTTTACTGCAGTGTGGACCACTTTGAAGTGAAAGGTGAAAAATATCACTAATGAAGAAAATTAATTTTTAATCTTACTAAAGACCTACTGGTCTGCATCAGTAAAACATTATTTATGACATATTTTGGAGGCAAGTATCCTAAGAAATCCAAACCTTACACAAAAAAAACCCCTTCTTATAGTTTGTTAATATACAAAATAGTAAAACTTGTGCACGGGAAACACACTGCCTGGAAATGGATGTTTTTATGTGACAACAAGCAAACAGTAAGATACTCTTGACCAAACTCTTCAAAGTTACTTCAAATACAAATGTTACCTTTTTAGTGCGTCCCCTGTCTCAACAGTGTTTGTTGCATATATTAGACCTGCTTCAAGGTGATTTGAATGTACATGCTCAGTGCTTGAAAACCTCTTTGTTTTTCATTCATGAAAGATCGTTTATTCATATTTGATTTTATCCCCCTTATATTTGTCCTTATTTGGACTTCACATGCCTGGCAGATACAAATGTATAGAAAATAATCCATATTGCTTTGTATTGGTTTCATGTATATTACAAAGAAAAGTCCCCATAGCATTAGGATTTTCTGTGTATAAATTCCTCTTAGAAGTGTACTCTTAGTGACAGCAGCATATTAAGAAGTTGAGACAGAAGATGAATTTTAACATTAGAGTGATGTAGATTCCTCCAAGACAGTTTGGATCCTAATGATCCTGATTAAAGAAAAAAAAGGCTAATGAAGAAGTCTCAGATAACTATTCCATGTTGCTTTATGATATGCTATAGACATGGCAAAACCTACTGGTACAATCTGCCAGTCACAGAATCACAGAATCATTTAGGTTGGAAAAGACCCTTGGGATCATCAGGTCCAACCATTAACCCTATTCTACAAGTTGTCCCCTAGACCATATCCCCCAACACTACATCTATGTGATGCTTAAACGCATCCAGGGATGGCAACTCACCCACCTCCCTGGGCAGCCTATTCCAATATCTCACCACTCTTTCCACGAAGAATTTTCTGCTAGTGTCTAGTCTAAATCTACCTTGTTTCAGCTTGAAGCCATTCCCTCTGGTTCTGTCACTAATTACCCGAGAGGAGAGACCAGCACCAACCTCTCTACAATGTTCTTTTAGGTAGTTGTAGAGAGTAATGAGGTCTCCCCTCAGCCTCCTCTTCCTCAGACTAAACAGACCCAACTCCTTCAAACGGTCCTCATATGATTTATTCTCCAGTCCCTTGACCAGCTTTGTTGCCCTCCTCTGTACCCACTCCAGTACCTTCATATCTCTCTTGTACTGAGGTGCCCAGAACTGGACATGGTATTCAAGGTGAGGCCTCACCAGTGTTGAGTACAGGGGGACAATCACCTCCCTACTTCTGCTGCTCACTCTATTTCTAATACAGGCCAGGATGCTGTTGGCCTTCTTTACCACCTGGGCACACTGCTGGCTCATATTCATTTTCTTGTCAATTAGAACGCCCAGATCCCTCTCCGTGAGACAGCTCTCCAACCACACTTCCCCAAGCCTGTAGTGTTGCATGGGGTTGTTGTGGCCCAAGAGTAGGACCTGGCACTTGGCCTTGTTGAAACTCATACCATTAACACTGGCCCAGCGATCCAGTCTATCTGAGTCTCTCTGGAAAGCCTCCCTATCCTCACACAGATTGACACACCTGCCTAACTTGGTGTCATCTGCGAATTTACTGATGGTAGACTCTGTCCTCATCAAGATCATCAATAAAGATGTTAAACAGAAACAGTCCCAACACTGAGCCCTAAGGAATGCCACTTGTGACCTGATGCCAGCTGTATTCAATACCATTGGCCACTACTCTCTGGGCCCGTCCATCCAGCCAGTGCTTGATCCAGCAGATCATATTCTCATCCAGACCATGAGCAGCCAGTTTTTCCATTAGAAATCTATGGGGAACAGTGTCAAATGCTTTCCAGAAGTCCAGGTAGACCACACCCACAGCCTTTCCTTTGTCCAGTAGTCAGGTCATCTTGTCATAGAAGGAGATCAGGTTTGTCAGGCAAGATCTGCCTTTCCTAAACCCATGCTGACTAGGCCTGATCCTCTGGTTGTCCTCTATATGGCTTGTAAGAGCACTCAAGATGATCTTCTCCATGACCTTCCCTGGTACCAAGGTCAGACTAACAGGTATATAGTTACTTGGATCCTCCTTTTTGCCTTTCTTGTAGATGGGCATCACATTTGCTAACCTCCAGTCTATTAGGACCTCCCCAGTTAGCCAGGACTTCAGATAAATAATGGAAAGTGGCTTGGCGAGCAGATCTGCCAGCTCTTTAAGCACCCTTGGGTGTAACCCATCTGGTCCCATAGACCTGTGCGCATCTAAGTGGAGCAGGTCTCTGACCACCTCCTCTTTAACTGTGATAACCTCATTCTGTTTTTCCTCCCTGTCTCCCAGCTTATGAGTCTGGATGTCCAGGGGATAGCTTGTTCCACTGCTGAAGACTGAGGCAAAGTAGGTGTTAAGCACCTCAACCTTTTCCTCATCCTTTGTTACCAAGTTTCCCTCTGCATCCAATAAAGGATGGAGATTTTCCCTAATTCTCCTTTTGTTGTTAATGAATTTATAGAAACATTTTTTATTATTCTTAACAGCTGTAGCTAGGCTGCACTTTGGCCCTCCTAATATTCTCCCTTCATTGCTTCACTACATCTTTATAGTCTACGTGAGAGATCTGTCCTCTCTTCCAACAGTCATAGATTCTCCTTTTGTTCTTGAGGTCCAGACAAAGGTTCCTATTTAGCCAGGCCAGTCTCTTTCCCCGCCTGCTTGTTTTTCAGCAGGTAAGGACAGCCTGCTCCTGCGCCTTAAAGACTTCTCTCTTGACGTATGTCCAGCCTTGCTGGACTCCTATATCCTTCAGTATATCCTCCCAAGGGACTTTGTCAATCAGTCTCCTGAACAGGTCAAAGTTTGCCCTCCAAAAGTCTAAGGTGGCAGTTTTACTAGCCCCTCTCCTTGTTTCCCGAAGGATAGAAAACTCAGTCATCTCGTGATTACTATCCCCTAGACAGCCTCCAACCTTTACTTCCCCACAAGTTCTTCCCTGTTCACAAGGAGCAGGTCCAGGAGGGCACCTTCCCTAGTTGGGTCATTTATCAGCTACATGAAAATGTTGTCCTCCACACATTCCAGAAACCTCTGGGATTGTTCCTTCTCTGCTGTGTTGTATTCCCAGCAGATATCTGGGAGGTTAAAATCCCCCACAAGTGCAACAGCAAGTGACTGTGAGATTTCTCTCAACTGCTTATAGAAAGCTTCATCTATCTCACTGCTTTGACTAGGGGGGGCTATAGCAGACTCCCACAGCTATATCAGCTTTAGTAGCCCTTAACCTAATCCAAACAGACTGAACCCCATCATCGCTATACTTGATTTCTGAGGTCTCATGACATTCTCTAACATATAGGGCCACTCCACCACCCTTCCTTCCCTGTCCATCCCTCCAGAAGAGCTTGTAGCCTTCAGTTGTGGCACTCCAGTCATGTGTGGCATCCCACCACATTTCTGTGATAGCCACTATGTCATAGTTTTCTTCGTTCATCATGGCTTCAAGCTCCCCCTGTTTGTTGCTCATACTGCATGCATTGGCATAAATGCACTTCAGATGAGTTAATGATACCAGTATCTTTCTGTGAGTATGTGCCCCTGTTCCTTCCAAACCCCTCTCAGGTGCTTCCATGATTTCTAAATTTCTAGCCTTTGTCTCGAATAAAGTGGCAGAACAAGAGTCTACACCAGTCAACTATCCTTTTAACCTTGGCACGCTTCCCTTGGGCTTATTCCTAGCTGGTCCAGTTATCTCCCCTTCCCCACTTCATATCTAGTTTAAAGCCCTATCAATCAGCCCTGCAATCTCCCGTGCAAAGGCTCTCCTCCCCCTTTTTGAAAGGTGCCCCCCATGAGATGCCAGCAAGTCTGGTGCTGTATAAGTCATCCCATTGTCAAAGAACCCAAAATTGTTATGATGACACCAGTTACAAAGCCATAAATTAATAGACTGTATGTGTCTGTCAATTATTGAGTCCCTACCTGAAACCAGAAGAAGACAAGAGAATATATCCTGTGCTCCAAATCCTCCTACCATCCTTCCCAGGGCTTTAAAGTCTCTCTTCATCCTTCTCAAGCTACTATTTTCAATTTGATCTCTTCCTGTATGCAAAATTAGTAAAGAGTAGTAGTCTGAGGACCACACCGAACTGGGAAGTTTCCTAGTGATGTCCTTAATCCGGGCTCCAGGGAGACAACACACCTCCCTGGGGGAAGGGTCAACCTGACATATTGACCCTCTGTTCCTCTCAGAAGTGAGTCCCCCAGAACTACAACCCTTCCTCTTTTCTTAGTGGATGATGTCGTGATTTGAGTAGTTGACCTTTTTGACTTTGGACATACCTCTGGTATAGGTAGTTCAACACCAACATCTTCATTTGACTGGTCCCTTTCAGCTAGAGCCTCATATCTGCTCTGGAGTGATATCTGGTCTTTCACCACCAAAGCTGCATGCCAGTTGGTCAGTGGCACCTGGGGGGATGAGGTGGGCAAGTTAGGAGGTCCTCTGCTGCCTCATCTTTGAGCTATCCTCCATTCACTCCCCTCCTCCTGGTTACTGCTCCTGGTCTTATGTGGGCAGGATGCAGGGGCCTTCCCTTCCTGGGTGCTACCAGAGGGGTGCCCTTGTTTCTGGGTTGGTTTTTTTGGGGGGGGGGGAGGGGGCAGAGCCTGGCTCCACCAGTCAATCTCCTGCTCAGCTTCCCTGATACTGCTCAGCCTATCAGCTGCCTCTTGCAGTTCTACAATTCAGCAGAGGAGATCCTCCATCTGCTCACAGATAACTTGTGTTATTCAAATAACAGATTCCTGTGTTAAGTTTAAAAGTACCAAGGATTTCACACCTCAGACTTTCAAGCAGTCAAAGCATACAAGCAAGAAGACTGCCACTTGATAGAAAGTATCATAGAAGTGGTGAGTGCAAGAAATTATTTCTTGCAGTAAAAACCAAAGGTCAGATTCATGTGGGAAAAACAAAAGTCTTTATAGTGAGGCAGGATAAGAGTCCAATGCTCATAATTTTTCTATCATTTTAAAATACTGGAAACTGTCCCATAAAACTGCACAGGATTAAATAAATGTGCAGAGAAGTAGAGAAAGCATAGCACAGTTTTCAAATATAATACAATAGCTCCTGAAATTACACAGACAGAGGGGTCAGGTAACTGTGTTTCATCTTTGTTACACTAAAGAATATGAAAAAAAAAAATGAATGAAGTTTCTTCAGGTCCATAAGCATCTTCTAGCAAGGAAGCTCTGAACACTTCTTCACCATTAAAGAGTAATAAACTCTCTTTTGTACTGTGTAGAAAACTACTGGTAGCTGCTATACATTGCATCACTGGCTGTATTCAGCACCTGAGTTCAAAACCCCAAACTGTAATGTTACTCAGCTGGGAGAGCATCATCACTCACTGCACATGGGAAAATGCTGTCCCTTACTATAAACAGGCAAGAATCCATCTTCTCAACTCCTAAACTTGAGTACAAGGTGTTTTGTGAAAATGGTCCTGCTTATCCTAGGTATTTGTATGATGCCTGTTACCTTAACCTGTAGGCAATACACCTAGGCACTTAAGAGAAAAAAAAAACCTAATTCAGTTTAGCCAACAGCTATCTTGGATCTTGCAATTTCTCCCTCTGTTAAATGTTATCCTGATAAACGATATTAACATAAAGCAGAGAGTACATGAGATACATTTCAACATGGTCACTGTACAATTTCATGGCACACAAATCTATACTTCCATAAATGCTTCCATATGCTTTTGTATGTGAAGGGTACATACTAGTTAAACTATGTACAGACATTAAATTAACCCACAATATTTAGGTAGCAAAAGTATATGAATTCACTCAACTGAAGTCACCTTTATTTGAAGAAAAGAATGTTTCAAAATTACCTTGAAGTTGATTCTGTAGCTTCTTTTTTTCAGGGTCCTCTAACTCCCCTTCCCCATCACTGTCATTCCTGATTTAGAAGCAAGAAAAAAAAAAGTTGAAATAGAATAAAAGAGACTGCTCTCTTAGGCTAAAAATCAGAATGCAAAAAGCAGAAGAATCACCAGCTTTAAAAAGGAAAGAAACCTTGAGATGCTTTCAGATATCTACAAGTTTACATTACTGTACCTCTTGCTTTCCTACACTACATTCTTCCTGATTCACTCTCCTCACCATTCAACTTCCTCTTATGGGTCTGAGCATTCCTAACACACTTCTACATGCTTTGAACCAGCTTTTAGGAAACAAAAGCCCTTGTATCTAGCAAACTGGAAGTGCTAATATGATTTATTTGTAGACACTGGCACTTGACCCCTATCTCAAATTGCAACGAGCCTTGATCAATTCCCTCTAGTACTATAAAACTCTACACCCTCATCTCGTTAGAGCAAAGGAAACTGGAGGTTAGAGAAAGAGACTAAACAGTGAACCATTAGAATGGAGGTTATGAAAATACACGTAACCTCTGTGATATTACTAACTCCTTCTATTATAAACAAGCAGAACACAGAAGAGCTCAAAAAAAATAAACTGATGAGACAAGTAGACAATGGAAGACTGAAAATCAGGTAATATTTCAAGAGACAGCTAAGGAACTAGCTCTGTTCAGGGCTGCTAAGAAGGGCAAGCCCTCTATCATCCTGAACACTTACTCTATCCCCACACAGGCAGCAGCAAATGCAAAAGAGACTGCTTGCTCAGGTGGCTTAGCTTGTTCGGTATCTGATATGCAAAAGGAAAACAAATCAAGTAAAAGAAAATCAGCAGAGAGACTAGGCAGCAGCAAAGCATTAGAGTGACTCAGTCCGTATTACAGAACTTCACCCTACACAGTGCTTTTTACCTCTTATCAAGTGTTGGGTAGATCAAACTCAGGCCCCAGTAAACATCAGCCTGAATTTATTTTATAGTTAGCGAGTATTTAAATGTAGAAAAAAATGTAAGGGTAATTTCCATTTAATTTGATAATCACATGCTAGTCTGAAACAGCTTTCATTCTTCCATGAATTTCCTAGGCAAGTGTTTGCACATTTTAGTAAACAAGCACAGAAATGCCTGTCATTCTAATTCATGTTATTTTTCTGTATTTCAGTCATCTGAAGCATGTAAAAAACACTTGCTAAAATGGCCTTTGAAAAGCTGAATTTTAGAATAAGCTGATTTAAGTAGTATTTTGCTTTACCTTCTCCAAAAACATACCCTTTTCCATGAGTAGGGCCAGACTCTAACTAGTTTTGGTGCACTTTTTTCCCCCTCTTTTTCAGATATTGTTTCAGCTTTTCTGCTCTGCCCATGTATTGTGTACATTTCATTCTAATGCTCTGTTTTGCTTTATCACCCTGTGCTTCATCTAAGAGTTTGAAGAGAAACAATGCTTTGTTAACAGCAAAACACATGTGCATCAATCAGAAAACAAGACTAAATGTCTGTTTTCTTTGTACCTTATCAATGTCGCTCTCTCAGGGCTCATCACATAGTCAAAAATGCCAACTTCTTTTTTTTCCACTGTTTCACAGAAAGAAGTAACAGAAAGGATGACATCACCTACTAGAAATCAAACATACACATGAACATTGCTTTGGCTTAAAATTTGACTGTAAAGGTTTAAGGACAACAGAACTGGAAGCTTTTATGTCAGCCTTTCAAGCTGCTCTATGCTGTCTTAACTCCTGAAATAGCTCATAAAGAAGCTGCTTGGGCTAAACAACTTTTATTTAGAAGCACACATTTTTTCCATAGCCTGCTAATTAAAAAAAAAATGTTTGCATCACAAACAAACAAACAAAAACCCCAGGAAATATCTGAAAGAGTTATTGGTGGTGCAAAAGCTACACTGTTGTCTTAGTCACTATCACAGTATTTCAAATCAGCAATGAAAATTTAACATCAGGTTTATGTGTTATGTTTCCAAAAATTAAGTATTGTTAAAAGCATAGAAAGTGATATTCTGATAAAGTCATAAGATACAAGTGAAGTGATAAACACAAATTCACCTATGTAACTACAAAGAAAATAGTGGGGTGGGGTTTTTTTGTTTTTTTTTTTTTTAAATCACAGAGATCTGCAAGCACTTACATCAGGCAAGCAACCCTAACAAGCTAACCATAACCCTAGCCTACACAGATTAGGGCTGTACCTACCCAAGAAAGGCCCTTCCTTGCATATAAACACTGGACATCACACAAAAGGTACACAGAAGTGAGAAAAGGCATAAAATGCAAATATGTAAACTGAAGAATAAAAATACAACATACAAATCCATCTCACACATTTTGTTGGCCAAGATGAACAGCAGGACTACGCATTAAGGAGCAAAATATTCATTGGGGAGATTGTATAAAGGCAAGTGGCATGACTTAAGGAGCCTGTAGATACATGCTTTGTAGATACAGCAAAGATGTATTATGTAACACTTGGTTTTCAGCACAACAGAACTACAGGCATCCCTGTAATGTCACATTTCCTCATGCGACAGCCAGCCTGAAACGTTGCTACAGAAGTTCAGAGAAGAGACAGCAAACCCATGCCTTCCTGTCTTAAAAAAACCCTTGTAACAAAACCCAAGTAAAAAAGAATCTAATTTCTTATGAAAAATGGAGTAAACACACAAAATAGAAAAGGCAAAAGCTGCAAAATATATAACCTCAAACTACAATTAGCAAGCATCAATTGATGATGGAAGTTTAAATTTAAACACTGATGTTAACATAGATTATTACTCTGTGCAATTTGACTAGTAAACACTTACATTACATTTAGCAAAGTGGAGAAAATACTGCACAGTGTGTTGGTAGAAGCAGAAGGCATCCTCATAGCTTCCTGCTTTATCTTCTTGTGCTGCCTTACTAGCAAGGTCTATTGCTTTCTGTAACACAAACAAAAATTTAAGTGCTGCATTTTGCAAAATCAGAGACATTTTAAGCTGTTGCTCTGACTGTTGTTTGTTTTTTTTTTGATGTCCAGTTTTTCTGCTCTTCAACATTTACCCAAAAATTTGAAAGCAACCGATTGCAAATATTAGGTGGTATTTTGTACATGACACAATATTTCTATCCTTTCATGAAAGGTGATTGTCAAACTGCTGAAGTTTACTAGCACACACAAAAGTGTAAGTGTTTCTGTATACAAAGTTGGAACTACATCTGGTTTGTCGATCCAGTTTTCCTTACCAATCTCTTACACTTACTATGGAAAGATTTAGAAATCCCTTCTAAGCTGCTTTGTTGTTGTTTTTTTTAATCACAGACCAAGACACTTTGAACTATGACTGCTTATTTGATTTAAGTTTATTACTTACATCAGTAAATGCTGTCAATAGAAGAGTCAATACAGGAAGGATGGGATTACAATACTGAAAACAGCACTATCACTCTGCCAATTGTATGCTGGAAAACATCTTCAAAAGCTAATTATTTGGCTTTTCTAGAAGGATTTTGGTTCTTGATTGCCAAGTGAGAAATTATAATTGCCATTCCTGTTGGAGAAGAAACCTCACTGGAGAATGTACCCATATCACGAGCCTCAAGAAAGGTTCTAGAAGTTACAGATGAAAGTGTATTTGTTGATCTAGTTTCAAATAAGACTGACTGGGATCTAAGCCATTGTATTGCATACACTGGCCTGTGGATTTGTTGGTACCACCATTATTACTTTGCTCTTAAGTGCTTATTACCTTTTATTATGCTTTACTCCTTGGAATGCCTATACCACTTCATGACAATTAAAACTGTCAGTTTGAATAACTAGTTCATGTAAGTTTAAAAAAGGGAGTCAGTAAGCCTATTAACCAACACTGACTAGATATTGTATGGTCCCACAAGCATTTTTCCACATGACAATGTGGAATTGTCCAAAAGACAATTTCTTTTCCTAAGCATTGGTAGTATGCTCAGGATGATTATAGTAATATCAGAGAGCAAGGTGGACAGCTTCAACTGCAGCAAGGACTTTTCATTAGACATTGCAGTACCCTGGCCACTATACAGACACACTGATGTGTTTCAGGCAAAACAAAGCTAGTAAGAAGTAGCTATGAAAGAAGAAAAAGCAAAATCTTATTGCTTTGTGTTGCTGCGTTGGAACACAGATCTACCCAAAAATCAAAGAGTAATTTTTTAAAAAACAAACAGACTGTTGTGGCATGTGTTGGAACACTCAAATCACCTGGAACAGAACTTTTTTCCTTTTTGAAGAAGCCATGAACTGGTAAGCAGTTGAGTGGGCTCTTTGCACACCTTGTGCACAGGCTTCTCTATGACACCATTCAGGTTCAGTAAAAGAGCAAAAATTAACCCCAAAAAAGAATTTACTTTCTTCTTAAAGTTCTTAAGTCCCTTTAGTGACTTAAATTGCCACCAAATAGTCCAATAACTCCTGAATCTAGTACAATACAGACAGCGATATGTATGACACTAAATCCAAATAAGAAATGGCAAAGAGCACCTACTAAAACAGAACTGTGATAAAATGCTATATACTGCAGTTCTGCTCCTCTAAAATCTACATCATGTATTGACTGTTTTTGGTATACTCTGGTTTTGTAAATATCCAAAGACCATTACTTGGGTATTGAAGTCTTAGCTCCAGTACTTCGTTACATTAGCTTGCACCGTAGTCTGTCATTGTAATGAAGAACACTGCTATCAAACAGGAAACGATTAGAAAGTTGCAGTAACTAGGGCATAGATGACCAGATGTAACCATCTAAGAGGCATAAATTGTATTTAATCAGGCATGGGCTTACTATTTTCATGAAAATCACTTCCGAGAGAATGGCAGCTTAAACAAGTTTCAGTCTCCTCCTGCTTGTTCCAGACCCTGGGATATCTCCCCTAGCTTTGCCACTACAATCATTACATGGCCATAATAAGCCAGGAATGATCACAATTCAAAACATCTGAACAGAAAGTGACTGGTTTTAATACAGGTTATTTCTGGATCTGTTTTACCAACCTGCTAAAGAATCAATAATACAGCTCCAAGGGAGTGTTAACACAAATGTAAAAATCAGAAAAGTCAGACTTCCTTTTATTAGCAATCTTAATTAAGACCAAAGCCAAACAACACGCCTAGACCACAAGGTGCAACAGTGCTTCCTATCTGGACAACACGTACCGCTGCTCCAGCATCCCCCAGGGTTGATGCGACCGCCTGCCCGGCAGGTCTCCACCGCCTCTCCAGGGATTCGGAGCCCGCCCCCAGCAGAGCCCAGCGCCCTTGAGGGGATTAACCCGTAGCCTGTTACTTCCGAGCCGCAAGATGCGTCCCCTCAATATCCACTTCCGGCTGCGCCTGCAAACAGAGGCATCCCGCGGTCCTCCCACCAGTGTCCCTGGCCCCCCAAGCATGAGGTGTTCGACCTCCTTGTCCCCTCACCATGCCCACAGGCCTGGTCCCTGCAGACAGGCCGGCGGCGGGGGCATCCCCAACCTCAATGTCTCCTGCCCACGGCCCCAGAGCCGTCCGATGGGTCCACCCCAGACAGAGCCGGCGTCGCTCTACCTGCAGGCTGCCGGCGGTACCCGCCATAGCGGAGCGTTGGAGGGGAGAGAGAAGACCGGAGAAGAAAGCGCAGGACGCTGCCGCCGGCAGCGAAGCTCCACTCAACACCACCACCACCCACAGAAGAGAAAAAAAGGGCCTAGCATCCCCTTCTTCCACACCCTTAACACTGACCGACCCGCTTCCGGACACCACCCCATGCGTCTCGCCGCAGGTGAGTGGCCATGCGCCCGGCCCCGCCCCGCTGCGGAGGGACCTCTGCGCATGCGTGTCTTCCCAACGGCTGCGGGGTGCTGCGGAGCTGTGGGCTGGAGCTTGCGATGTTTATTGCGTTGTTTTGAAAAGTGTTAACAGATGCTTGCTAGATTTTGGGATGGTAGTATTTTTTTTCCTCCTCTCACGCTAAGCTTAAGAAATTTTCTTAAACCTCTGCCCTGCCTTCTCCCAAGGTTTGGTTGCCCTCAGTGGCGCTCTTTGTCATATTCTGAGAAAGTGCTGAACGCTTTTATTCGCAGAACCAGCTCTTTAATCAATTCAGACACAGCCACGAGTCAAGTGCTACTCACCTGTGGGTTAGTAATAAAACTCAAGCAATGTGCGATGCCCACAGAGTATGATGGACGAAGTGACTTAGAACATTGCAAATTACAAACCAGTTTTGTAAAGTTAACTTGCTGTACGGATTTATGAACATCTGCTAAATAGTGCCATATCCTTCACTGGGCTGCTCTAATTCTTTTAGAGGGAAAAAAAAAATAAAATAAAGGACTATCTGGGATACTTCACTAGGTCAATAAATCCTATTCTTCCAACTACCTCAAATTAACCACAATATAAGTTTGACTTATTAATTATTTCAGTGACACTTCTTGATTTTGTTTTGTAATAAAATAGTTCACTGAACCTTTTTAATGCTATCAGTAGGCTGCCTGTTCTGGGTAAGGGGTAGAAAGCACCCCCACAGTTGGTGTGCAGAAAACAGACTCCACAATCGGGAAGGTTGTAAAGTGGATCTGTTTATTCAGCGCTGGGCAGCACGAGGGGTCGCCCCACCGCAATCGTGCGCGCCCCTCCCGGCAGTTTGTCCTGAATTTATACAGCATCGCAATGACGTAGTCATGAGATTTCCCAATACGCCTCCACATGTGCATTACCTATCCCGCTTCCTATTAAAATTAGCTCTTTACATAATCTCCCCCTCCTCGAGTCTGCACAATACCTCCTGGTGGTGGGCCTTGGGGGTCCCGAGGATGAAGGTTGCCTGCTCCTCTTCATGCTAGTAACCTTTTGTTTTTGCGTATCCTCAATAGTTTGTTGGCCTTTATTCAGTCAGCAGGGCTGGTTTGGGCCAGTCCTTTGTAGCTAATTCCTGATCTTCAAGGAAACCGAGGAGGTTCTTACCTCGCCTGGTTGTATTTGCAAGGTTATTTCACAAATACAATGTTTATTCGAGGTGCTGGCACAAGCCCTCTATGTCTTAGTTATCAGCATAAGCCCCCCGCCATCACAGTCCCCTCTATATCTGAGAATGTTGTAGTAATCTCGTCCTCAAGTCATCTGGTTATCAGTTTAATTCGGTCTGTCCTCATATATCCACGTGCTGGAGGATGTTTTGGTTGATTTTTAGGAACGGTCAGTAACAGCTCTTCTCCTTGGCTCAATTGCAAATGTGAAAAGACCTGATGTATCAAAGATTAAGTCATGTAATCAGGCTTTGAGAAATGAGATGGTGGAGAAAGTGTGGTTTATGGAGTTTGTCTCTAAAGACAACTAAAATTGGCCAAATGACAGGAGAGGTGATGATTTCTAAAGGAACCTTATAGCTGTGTTGGGATCAGGATTCAAGCATAGCATTGATGCTGTGAAGTGCTCAGTAAAACTCTGGGGGTTAAATTGCATATATCCCTTTATTTCTTACTCCATCTTCAGTGTATGAGGCATACACATAATTTTTACCCTTTCACTGTTGGTTATGTTATTATGGAGCCTCTGGTCTGCTCTTAACCTCCTTTTTATTTAAAACACAGTACTTCCTTGGGGATATAATTTTCCATCTATCTTTACCTGCTCATTCCAAGTAGTGTAACAGAGTATTCTTAGATATATTCTTGTCACTAATATTTCTGGTTGTCATCTGTACCCATGATTTTCAGATCTGTATTGTTATATTTAACTTTTAGACCTAGATCTAAAACAAGCACATTACAGGTCTATAAGTAGTAAATGCCTCTTTGTTTGGGCTGAACTGGCTTCTGAAACTAGAAGAAGCAACTGGTTTCTGCAAATGTGAGTAAGAATTTTAAAAAATCAGAAAAGGCACGTGTGTCTTTACAGATAACACGCTATATCTTGAACTCCTTACTTAAGCCTTACTCATACAGTATTCCTATTATAATTTGACTTTGCAGCTAGTTTTGCCTCCAGAAAGACTGGCTGAATGCTGAGTAATGACATCAAGATTAATTCCTGAGAAGCTAATGACTTGTCACATCAAGGGTATTATTTCAATTTGAGGGACAAGTACGGTCATATTATGGAATACTTCCCAGTGCTGAAATTCCTGTATTACCATATTCTAAGAATCCATATATCCTATCCTATCCTATCCTATCCCTTGAGAGTGACCTTGACAAGCTTGAGAAATGGGCCAGCGCAAACTGCATGAGGTTCAACAAGTCAAAGTGCAAGATCCTGCATCTGGGTTGGGCCAATGCCAGGAACAATTACAAACTCAGTGCAGAGTGGGTTGAGAGTAACCCTGAAGAGAAAGACTTGGGGGTATTGATTGGTGAGAAGCTCAACATGAGCCAGCAGTTCACTCATGCAGCCCAGAAGGCCAACCATATCCTAGGATGCATCCAAAGGAGTGTGGCCAGCAGATCAAGAGAGGTAATTCACCTTTACTCTCCCCTTGTGAGACCCCACCTCGAATACTGTGTCCGGATCTGCTGTCCCCACCATAAAAGGGACATAGATCTGTTGGAATGAATCCAAAGGATGATCGAGGGGCTGGAACACCTCTGCTACAAGGACAGGCTGAGGGAGCTGGGATTGTTCATTCTGGAGGAGACTCCAGGGGGACCTCATAATTGCCTTCCAATACCTGAAGGGAACCTACAGGAAGGCCGGAGAGGGACTTTTCACAAAAGTGTCCATCAACAGCACAAGGGAAAATGGTTTTAAACTGAAACACTGCTGAAGAATGCATGAGACCTTGTTACAGAGGATGCAGAGAAGGTGGAGTTACTGAATGCCTTCTTTGCTTCATTCTTCACTGCTAAGACCAGCCCTCAGGAATCCCTAACCCTGGAAGTAAGAGTGAAAGCCTGGAAGGAGGAAATCTCTCCACTGGTCAATGAGGATTGGGTTAGAAATCACTTGCATAAACTGAACACACACAAATTCATGGGTCCTGATGGGCTGCACCCACAAGTGCTGAGGGAGCTGGCTGATGTTGTTGCTCTACCACTCTCACAATGAGAAATCAATTTTGAAAGATCATGGAGAACAGGTGAGGTGCCTGAGGACTGGAGGAAAGCCAATGTCTTCAAAAAGGGCAAGAAGGAAGACCCTCGTAATTACAGACCAGTCAGCCTCGCCTCCATCCCTGGAAAGGTAATGGAGCATCTCTTTCTGGAGAATATGTCTCAGCATATGGAAGAAAAGAAGGATAACAACAGTAGCCAACATGGATTCACTAAGGGGAAGTCATGTCTGACTAACATGATAGCCTTCTATGATCGTGTGACTGAATGGGTGGATGCAGGGAGAGTGGTGGGTGTTTACCTTGACTTCAGCAAGGCTTTTGATACTGTCTCCCATAACATCCTCGTGGGAAAGCTCAGGAAGTGTGGGTTAGAAGAGCGGGCAGTGAGATGGGTTGAGAACTGGCTGAACAGCAGAGCTCAGAGGGTTGTGATCAGTGTGATACAGGCCAAGGACAAATATTTCCTGTAGGTCTTCTCTGCATAGCATTTCATATGTTAGGTCTTGCCAACTCATTGAAATTGAATGGAAAAAAAATATCTTTGATGATGACTTCATGCATGATTGAGCAGGGCCATATTGGTTAACTCATGCTCATTTAAGATACTGAATCTTGCCAGCTTGGAACAGTCAACTCTTCTACTCGTATGAGTTCAGGGCGGGGTTTTTTGCTATGCATTTTTGAGTCACAGCATTTAACAGGCTTACAGCTCTTCTTACTTCAGAGATTTTCTTGTTTTAAAAAAAAAAAAATGTTCCCAGACAATGTTTCTTTGAGTTTAGAAAGCTTCAGGTTTGGACTTGTGCACTTTGGATTACTTCATGTTGCCTTCATATAAGATTTTTATGACCTGTGGAATCTTAGGAACAACTCCTAAGGATATTGTAGACACTGTCATCACCCGGGGGTCTTTTTTTAATCAGTGTCAGATTTTTCAAAAATATATGTATAATCCAAATAGAAAATAGAAATCATGGGGCTCATAAAATTGGTAGATCAGGTTCTACAGCCTGTGTTATACAAGGCTGCAAGCCAGCTGATTGTCATAGCTTGTGTGTCTCACTGTCTTAAAAAAAACCCCAAATCTATGAGTTGATGCAGGAATTCTTTACGGGAATCAGCTCTCCTGGGCTATAGAAAGCCTGTGGTGTTTACTGTTGTCAGAGTACTAGAAATCTAATTTGTGTTAGGCAATGAGAAGCAGAAAAGCAATTCTGCTTTTTTTTAGGTCCTTTTAGACTATTACCAATCTCCTCTTCACACATGACAGGGCAATAACTTTTGTCATTCATACATTCATATACAACAGAATAACTGAATTTAGCTGTTGCAAAACAGAGAGTAATGCTGCCTATGTTTCAAAACTGACATGCTACCTCTGATTCTTCCAGCAGACTTTATTCTCATGCTAAATTCCAAGTGTTTTTCTTGTGTGACTGTAGAGAGCAGTGTTTACATTACTGAATGATTTGCAGTCTGACTGAATAAGGAGTAAAAGGGGAAGAGAACTGGTCTGAGACTAGACCATACAGCAACTTTTTAAAATAATTTTTCTTCTGAGTGGTGGTATTTCTTGTAACTTCCTTCAAAATGGTATCTTAAGAAGTAAGGGTCTAACTATGCACTCTGCTTCAGAACTGCAGAAGACCTTACAGAAGAACTCTCAGTTCTTTAGTTCATGAGAGGATAGTGAGAAATGGGTCCATCCAAGGTGTCTTCCAACCAATGTGTTCTTTCTTTCCATAGTACAGAATATGCAGTGGTGATGTACTAGAAGATGAGCAATGCAGTGATAAGACACAGACTCAGAGGAACACAGGGAAGTCCCACAGCAACCAAAAGCCAGCAGCTGTACTACGTGTAGCAGGCTGGGTAGCTAGCTGCCATCTAGTCTGCGCTAGACTTCGGGGCTAGCATTTCCATCTTATATCCCTCCTTATCAAGCCCTAAGCCTTTTAATTAGGTCTTTTATGGTAAGGAGCAGAAACTGTATAGAGAAGTCATTTAACTTTCTCTTCATTCATAGCAGAATAATTTTCATCTTAAGCAGGAAGCTCTTTGAACCAGGCTATTATTCTACCATAAACTGGCTATGATCCTTCCACATGCGCAACACTTTCTCCACACCTTTCAATATAATTCTCACTAACAAATCTGTTACCTTATTTTACCCCAAACCCACTGAAGTCAGTACCCATCAGTAGCAGTGGGTTTTGAATCTTGTCCTTAGATAGATGGATAGGTATTTCACAGAATCATTAAAGCTGGAAAAGACCTCCAAGATCATCAAGTCCAACCATCCACCTAACATTATCATGATCACAAAACCATGTCCTGAAGTACCATGTCTACCCATTTTTTGAACACCTCCAGGCATGGTGACTCCACCACCTCACTAGGCAGTCTGTTCCAATGCCTCACCACTCTTTCAGTATAGACATTTTTCCTAATGTCCTATCTAAACTTCCCCTAGTGCAACTCAAGCCTACTACCTCTTGTCCTATCGCTAGTTACTTGGGAGAAGACACCAACACCCACCTTCTACAACCTCCTTTCAGGTAGTTGTAGAGAGCAATAAGGTCTACCCTCATCCTCCTCTTCTCCGGTCTACACAATCCCAGTTCCCTCAGCTGCTTCTCATAAGACATGTTCACCAGACCCCTCAGCAGCTTCATTGCCCTTCTCTATACCCACTCCAGCATCTCAATGTCTTTATTATACCTGTCACCCAAAACTGAACGCATTACTCAGGGTGCAGCCTCACCAGTGCCAAGTACAGGGGCACTATCACTTCCCTACTCCTGCTGGATGCACTGGTTTTGATACAGGCCAGGATGCCATTGGCCTTCCTGGCCACCTGGGCACACTGCTGGCTCATGTTCAGCTGGCTGTTCCCCAGCACCCCCAGGTCCTTTTCCACCAGGCAGCTTTCCAGCCACTCTTCCCCAAGCCTGTAGTGTTGCCGGGGGTTGTTGTGACCAAAGTGCAGGACCTGGCACTTGGCCTTGTTAAACCTCATACCATTGACATTGCCCATTGATCCAGCCTGTCCAGATCCCTCTGCAGAGCCTTCCTACCCTCAAGCAAATCAACACTCCCACTCAATTTGGTGTCATACTGAGGGTGCACTTGATCACTTCCCTACTTCTGCTGGACACAATATTTTTGATACAGGCCAGGATCCTGGGAACACTGATGGCTCATGTCCATCTGGCTGTCAACCAGCACCCCTAGATCCTTTTCATCCAGGCAGCTTTCCAGACACTCTTCCCCATCTGCAGCCTTGCCTGGGGTTGTTGTGACTGAAATGCAGGACTTGGCATTGTTAAACCTCATACAATTGACCTTGGTCTTTTTATCCAACCTCTCCAGATCCCTCTGCAAAGCCTTCCTACCCTTGAGCAGATCAACACTCCCACTCAATTTGGTGTCATCTGCAATCTTGCACTCAATTCCCTCATCCAGATTATTGATGAAGATATTAAACAGCAGTCACCCCAAAACTGAGCCCCAAGGAACACCGCTTGTGACAGGTCACCAGCTGGATTTAACTCCACCCCAGCACTCTGGGCTCAGCCATTCAGACAGTTTTTAACCCAGCAAAGACTACATCTGTCCAAGCCATGAGCCACAAGCTTCTCTAGCAGAATGCAGTGGGAGACACTGTCAAAGGCCTTATTAAAGTCCAGGTAGACAACATCCACAGCCCCTCTCTCATCCACTAGGTGGGTCACCTCATCACAGAATGAGATCAGCTTGGTCAAGCACGACCTGCCCTTTATGAACCCATGCTGGCTGGTTATCTTCTGTGTGCTGTGTGAGTGCACACAAGATGAACTGTTCCATAATCTTCCCTGCTACCAAGGTCAGGCTGACAAGCCTGTAGTTCCCTGTGTCCTCCTTCCAGCCCTTCTTGTAGATGAGTGTCACATTGGCAAGTCTCCAGTCATCTGGGACCTCCCCTGTTAACCAGGTCTGCTGATAAATGATGGAGAGTGTCTTGGCAAGCTCCTCTGCCAGCTTTTACATGCCCACAGCATCCCTCAGCACTCTTGGGTATATCCCATCCAGTCTCATAGACTTGTATCCAAGTATCCAGGTGGTATAGCAGGTTGTTAACTGCTACATCCTGGATTATGGGGGATTTATTCTACTCTCCATCCCTGTCTTCCTGCTCAGAGGGCTGAATACCCTGACGATAACTGGTCTGACTGTTAAAGATTAAGGCAAAGAAGGCATTCAATAACTCAGTCTTTTCCTCATCCTTGGTGGCAATATTCCCCTTTGCATCCAATAAGGGATGGAGATTCTCCTTGGTTCTCTTTTTGTTTTTAATGTATTTGTAAAAACCTTTTATATTATCTCTCAGAACAGTGGCCATATTGAGTTCTAGCTGGACTTCTGCCTTTCTGGTTTTCTCTCCGCGTGACCTAACTAGATCCCTGTACTGTTCTTGTGTTGTCTGCCCCTTCTTCCAAAGGTGGTAAACTCTATTCTTTTTCCTAAGTCCAAGCAAAAGCTCCCTGGTCAGCCAGGCCAGTCTTTTCACCACGAGTTCATCTTACATGGGGACAGCCTGCTTTTGTGCCTCTAAGACTTCCCTCTTGAAGAATGTCCAGCCTTCCTGGACCCCTTTACCCTTCAGGACCATCTCACAAGGGAATCTCTCAACCAGTGACCTGAAAAGGCCCAGTCTGCCCTCTGAAGTCCATGGTAGTGGTTCTGCTGACCTCCCTCCTTCAGCAAGAATTGAGAACTCTCTCATTTCATGGTCACCAAGCCCAAGACAGCCTCCAACCATCACATCACCCACCAGTCCTTCTCTGTTAGTAAACAGCAGGTCTATTGAGGCACTTCCTCTGGTAGGCTCACCTATCAGCTATGTCAGGAAGATATTCCAGGAACCTCCTAAACTGTTTCCTCTCTGCTGTGTTTTATTTTCATCAGACATCAGCTACGATGATGAGAATGAGGGCTGGTGATTTTGGTACTTCTGACAACTGCTTGTAGAATGCTTCATCTCCTCATCATCCTGGTTAGGTGGTTGTCACATGCTGGTCATAAACCAGAGTGAGGATTTAATTGTATTCTTGGAAACAGAATTAAGAGTCAAAACAGAGTCAAGTGCTGAGTGACTTTATTTGCCTGACAACAAGTTTTCAAAGCAGAGAGAGAGAGGGAAAGGAAAGAAAGGAAGGAAATGGGTCAGTTGCAATAGCTATCACCATGGATCTGTGGTGTCCTGTCAGTCTGATTCATTTCCAAGTCCGGTGGGAGAACATTCTGTCTGATGTTGGTTGTTCCCGCTCTTTTATTGGGCTGTCCCGTTCAATATTCATCCTTGTTCAAAGAACTACTTAGTATATTCCAGGAGCTGTTTTGCCTAACCACATCTACCACCTGGCAGTGGTACACATGCACAATACCATCTCTGAGGGGTCTTAGGTGGTCTTCAGGGGTCTTCAGACTCCTCGGTCTTCCAAGCCCTGGGTCTGGGCACATGAGAAGGGGTTAGGTTGCAGTTCTCAGAATTAGCTCCGTATTTGAGTTCATAAGAAAATAGGAATTTCTAAGCTTGTGGTCCTGTCATCACTCAGTTTGTGCTTTGATGTTTACCCACACTGGTGCAGCAATGTTAAGACAAACAACACACAGTCTCTGACATAATTTCTGACAGTGGTCTTTAACAGACTTCCAACAGGATATATGCCTTATTGGCCTTCTCCCTCATCCTTACCCATAAAGCACTCAATTACAGCATCACATCATCATTGAGCTCTATACAGTTAAAACACTCCCTAACATACAGACTCATGCCACTGTCTCTCCTTCCCTGCCTATCCCCTCTGAAGAATTTATACCCATCCATTGCAGCACTCCAGTCGTGAGAGTCATCCCACCATGTTTCTGTGATGAAGACTATGTCATAGCTGTCCTACTTGCACAATGGCTTCCATCTCTCCCTGTTTGTTGCCCATGCTGCATATATCAGTGTAGATGTACTTGAGCTGGGCTATCGATTTCACCCCCAACACTGGCATGCCACCCGTAGGCTCATCTCTATTGAGCCTGGTTTTATCCTCTTCCCCCTTTGAACCTAATTTAAAGCCCTCTCGATGAGTCCTGCCAACTTGGGAGAAATGCAAATGTTATTTGCATTAACAGAAGTTCCTATAGACCTAATTATGTCTTTACATCCTACTCCCATTATATGAATGATAATGCTATTGTTACTAGTAAGTTTTTTAGCTTGCTGGAATATGCATGCAATATCCTCTGAAGTTTCCCCATAGAACTTAATGAAACCATCAGAAGGACCTGACACAGTGAAAAACTCAGTAACTGAAGTTATTCAGAAGGCATTCTTTACTGCGGTGCCAGACACACAACGGATCCCTCCTCCAAATGTGCATACTGATGCAATCTGGGCACATAGTTTATATGCAGGCTAGACATACATATTCATTATATTTCTTAGAAAGGGAAGTCTTACACTAATGAATTCCTGGTATTCATTTATAATAGTCCGAGCATGCATAATAAAATTTGAGTTAGGGTCTTTTCTCCCTCCAGTGGTCTTTTGTGACCCCTGGTGATCATTGACTTCATCTTCTCTTCTTCATCACTGTGTTCTTTTAGTGACCTAAAGCCTAAAATTCTTATTCTTGCTACAAAAGCAGTTCTTGTCTGTTCAGCATGCTCGGGTGCCTCGAGACATCCTGTTTACCTGTTCCTGGAGATAACCACTATCGACAAAGTTATAAATTTCACAGTATGTCCATACTATACAACTACCCATTCATTATTGTTGCTTGTTTAAAGATTAGTAAAATTCCACCAGACATCCCATCTCCTGCCTTCAGACCAAAGAAAGCTACTTGTCAGTAAGTTACTTACAAGTGTAACTAGGTGAAAAAGCAGTGTTTTATTATCAAATCCTAGCACTTTCTTTTGTAAGATATAGAATAATTTTTTTACAGTTTACACTTTTTTATGCTTTTCCTACTATGGTCTAATATTCATTTTTATGCATTTTGTAATGCAAGTCTAGTGGTCCTAGGTTAGTGCTGATATGAGTGAATCAACTCGAGTGTGGTAATAGTTTCCTTGCTTTCATGGGCTCTTGCTTTCAGTTTACCTTAGATGGGGTTTAGGACCATCATTTGTAGATTTTATATCTGGAATTCAAGATAAATTGGCAAGCATAACTTCTATAATTTCCTTGTTCTCTGAAGTAGTGCCTATGAATACACACTGTGATTTGATTACCTTTAACAGCTCTGCCAAACTGGAGAAGCAAGAATTAATGTGTTCACACCTCATTTTAGCTATTCAGGGATAAACAAAGGCCTTCATTCTGTCCTCCACTGTAAGCACAGGAGAAAATTCAGCCTCTGAGGGAATGCCCATTTCCAGTGAAATCTTCAACAAATATTGATTCTAAGCTCTTATTTTCCTTTAATACACATATTCAGGCTGTGAAACTGCACTCACTAAACAACTCTGGTAAAGTGTGCGTCTTCACTCGCAATAATCACTCAGACACGTAACTACTTGTATTACAGAATAAAGTGACTCATCTACTGATGACAATGGATAAAAGAGGGAAAAATATACCTAATTCTCATACCTCCTTTCTGTGTACATTATAAGGAGACACTTAAGGGCGTAATAACGACAGCAAGCTGGAAGGTAAGCTGTATATCAGTCCAGATCTGCTGCAGTGGGCAGTGAAAGGCATGTAATCTCTTCCAGAAACTGTTGAAGCTCTGAGTTAAAACTAGTTTTGGTGTTTGAGGGAGAAGACTGCTTGGTCTCTTTCCTCCTCTTGGGATAAGTACTTCTGCTAATTTACCTCATGTCAATGTGATCTCGTCTTTCTTTAGAGTTTCCACATCAATCTAGTCACCGAGCAATCCTATCCCCATACAGATAATTATTTTGCTATATGAAGAAGGATAATTTAAAAATTGCTCCTATGCTCAGTTGGGAATTTACTGATGGATTATTAGGATGCCAATAATTAACTAGCTGAGGTTCTTCACAGATCTATAATCAAGCACAATAAATTGTGGATATGTAGAATTTACATCTGCAGTAACTGTGGTTTCAGTAAGGTGAATCTATTCACCTAAACATTACTAGGGAGTGGCACTTCAAAGATTTGAAAATATCAGTAAATGGAAAAAAATGACTGAGGAAACATGACAAATATGAGTGTGTTTGCTTTTTTTTTTTTTTATGGGACAAACATAAGGCAAGGAATTTTGGGTCACCGTTGAGCCTTACAAAGGAAGCTGGTGTTGCAGGCAGCTGACAAAGGAAAAAGACCATTATCTAATGCTTCCACGAGATGGCACCCTGAACTAGCAGTGCACACAGGGATGGGTTCAAAAACTATCTTCCTGGAAGGAGTGGCTCACAGATGCTTTAGTGAGACGTAATTAATCCAAAGCATTGTCTCTCTGCTTTTGTTTCATAGACGTCTTTGGAGAGGGGGAAAAAGATAATGTTTGAGAATAATGTCTGAGGTACTTTTTCTCTTTTACATATATGGGTTTTCCCTTATATTTTTGACTTCCTAGTCATAATGTGAGGCTATTTTCACAGGCTCTTTCAAGTAGTCAATTAAATCTAACTCTTTATTAAGGTGATTTTTTTGTATTACACCAGGCATTATGCCAGATACTAGGTGTTGTGAGCAATGCCTTTAGGGAAAATAGTTGGATCCTCAACAGCCTGATTCCAGCACAAGGGATTATTCATTAGACAGTTGCCAGATTAAAGGCTTTTTCTCAATGAAAGCTGTCAGCTGTTTGGCTGCCTATTTAAATTTTTTTTTTCTCAATGAAATGTATACCCCAGTCAAGAACAGCCTGACTAGAAACAAACAAAAAAAACCCAAACAAAACAAAACAAAACAACACAACACAGAAGTGAGCTCAAGTAAATATGAGAAATTAATTTCCTGTCAGTTATTAGAAGTAATCTCCAGTGAGTAATGCTTCTATGTCAGCAGACACATCTGAAGAAAACCATGTTGCTACATGTTGAATCGGTGTGTTGCTGTGTGACACCATCCTTTATGCATATCAGTTCAAACACCTTGGGAAGATAGAGACAGCTTGTTGCTGTTCAGTGTGTGTCTCAATGGAACCATAGAATAACACTTTATTATTGTGTTACTTTAATTTCTAATTAATTTGTGATTTATAACTGTCAGTCTGATCTTTGATAGCATTTCTCAAAAAAAATGGAAAGTATTTTGGCTATGGATTATTTGTGTTGCTAAGTAGTAATCTAGAACTGTGTTATTTGAGGAATATGAAAAGTTATGCTGTGTATACCTGTTTACAGACACTGGAATCTTACCCTTTTAATTTTTACAATTGTGTTAAAATTAAAGGTCAGTGAAGCAGAATAAAAGTGTACAAATGACCTCCTATCACTGGCTTCCTTGCGAGATCCAAAGCTTACTGTGGAAGCTGTAACTCAACTCCTGTCTATCAGTGTAGAAAGAATGCACCAATTTGTTCTATTCATTAGTCAATCTCACTTGTAAATGATTTCCTATGTGGTCTCCAAAGCATAGCAGCATTAACTGCAATCAGACGTGCACTGAGCCTTAGTGAGTTTGTGAGAAGCAAAAAAAGACTACAAATGGACACTGTGTCTCTGAAATAGTTGAAATAGTTCTCCATGCTGTGTTGAGCAACAGTATTCTGTCCGTCCAAATAAGGTTGTTCAGAGAATGGACAGAAGAAGGCTGTTTTTCTTTCCTTTCCAGCAGCAAGTAGGAACAGCACCCCTAGGAGGTGTTTGGAGGATGTGGCAGGGAGAGCTAGGGGAGCAAGGGCCGAAAGCAAGCTGAGTAACAGGAAAGTCTCCTGATTGGTTGCATCCCTTCTACAATGAAGTGTGCCCAGCTTGATGATTCAGAGATGAAGACACACAAATGTAATTGCTGGATCCTAGCATTCAGCAATGTTTGTGTTTTTCCTTGAGCTATTGAACACCTGGAGGAGTGATGACATGAGCTCAGTTATTACTTTGTCAGTAGACTCTAACTTGTCTGTTTTATAAAACTTCAGACTTTAATATTAAAAGTGGTCCATGTCATGCATACATTGTTTCTGCCTTATTTTCTGAGACAATATCACAGTAGGAGGTGTCCAACTCATAGGGGGCTTAAAAATAGTTTAGACTTTTTGGTAGGGAAAAATCCTGGTTTTAGTTTATTATTATTTTTAAATTGTTGGTGGAAACACAGGTCATAGTAGATGTGTGATGAAAATACTTTGAGATTAAACTGAAACAAGATTAATTTAGTGAAAGGTAAATGCAGGTGGGGAAGCTAATGCAAGTAGTTGTCATTCAGTCAGAATGAAAAAGAGTGTTTCTGTACTGAAGGAGAACTGCTTCTCTTCTTGTCTCTTGCAAATATAAACTACCTGAGGTTAAGCATCTTCTGCTTTTCAAGTTGGCATGTCCTGATTTTCTATGTTTTCCTAGTTGGGCTATAAATAAGGCTCAGTCAGTCATATGTCAGGAATTCCAATAAATATGAATAGGAAGCAATTGGAAAGTCACAGCTATTTTAACGTCACCTCCAACAGCAAATAAGCCCAAAATACTTTTTCTCAGGAGAACCAGGACTGCCCTCTGAGCCATTCAGTTACTTGTGTACCAGTGTGGACTTCTTCATTTGAAGCATCACTATTGAAGAAGGGATTAATAGTTTCATTGCACCATGACCAGAAATAGTTAATTTCTCAGCAGTAACCAGGTCAGGCTGAAGGATTCTGTACAGCTATATAGTGCCATACCTTAGCTGTCACAGAGCTGTTATCTAGCGGAAGTGATGTTTACGCACCACCAACTTGGCAATGTAGAGTTATTTTCCACTGTCCATCCTTTAAAAGAAACCGAAGTACCTACTTATATCTGTATTTCCCACCCATCACTAGCAAGTAAATGGCTCTGGTGAGCTGTGCTCTCTCTGTTAAGACAGTCTGCCTGTTGTTCATCTCCCTGCATCTTATCTAGAAGCTCTTGAGCCACTTCACAGTGACCATACTTGATAGACCTGGGTTTGAAGGAAAGTTTGCTCCTGCAAAGATGGCAATATTTGGCTTTAGATTACCTGTAGACATCTGAGGAGAGTCTGGCAGCCAATATTATTGTGGATTTTCATCAGAATTTATTTTACAGAAGGCATAATTAGTTACATAAAATGATTGCCTAGATGGCATAGTTTAGCCAGTTGGTCTGTATCTTATTTTAATTGCTTAAACATATCTACACCCTGTCTTTGTTATGAATTCACTTATGGGAAAGCATACAAATTTTAAATTTGCTGTCTGGTAGTGATGGACAGTGAACCCCATCTGCATCACTGCAGAAAGTAAAATATAGTTACCTTTTGGTAATAAGAGCTTAGAAGCCTTTTGGAAGGAAACATGGGTAGGACCTAAGCAGGACACCATGGCATGGCATGATTTATGCTCAAAGCAACACAGGAACATTTTGTTCCAGAAGGAGGTAACAGCCCCCAATTCCCACTGTCACCAGGGAGGCATCATGTCAATAAAACCAGATCCTTTGGTTTCCTAGCCCTTTCATTTGAGCAGCTGGACATGCCATCACTTCAAACCTGAAAGCAAACAATTATATTGCATTTACCTTTTGTAGCCTGAAAGGATGCAGAGACACCAGGGGTTACTGAGGTGTGAATCTGAGCTGTGCTTGTGGTGTGGTATACTGTTTCCTCATGGGGACTAACATGTAGCCATGACCTCCCAGGGAGTACTTGATAGTGTTCCCCACTGTGGGTGGTTTGGCTGGCTGATCAGGGAATGGCATGGAGCAGGGATAGGCTACCTCTTCTTGCTAAGGACTGCATGTACATATTTAAAATAAAATTTAAAAAAAGATCTGGTGGCTGCATCACCAGCTCTCCCTCTCAGTTTGTTCTCTCATCCTGTCATGCTTGTCAGTATTAAAATGTGGACCATATGACATGAACCCAGCAGTCTCCTTCCTGTAGGTGAAGGGATGGGAGTTTCTGTTCCCCTCCCACCTTTGGGGACAGATAGCAGCAAGGAAGGCTAATCCCCAGCAGAGGACCTACTTGCCTATGAGACAAAGCTCTTGCTTTATAGCAACAAAAAGGGCAGATATTTTCCTTAAGCACTCCTACATGTTTTGGTTGTCTTCATGGATGTCTTTTTCACAATTACACTTTTTTTCTGCAAATAGCAACAATTCTAATGGAACTTGGAGTACTGGTTTTGCTCAGAAGGTCTTTTAATTGCTCATCTGCTCCCATATTCCCTCCTTCATAGTCTTCGTTCATTCTTGCCTGGTGCTTTTTGTACTGCTCTTGCTGAAGGCAATGCACAAAGGCTGCTCTTTCCTGCCAGAGCTTGTTGTTGTATTCAGTAGCTGGGCAGGCAAAGACAGTTCTGGTGTGAATCATTTTGCTCCTCCAGTGTAGGAGTTGCCACGAAGAATGATTAAGAGAAAAAAAAAAAAAAAAAGCGAGAGTGAGAGGGATTGTGTGTGCACAAATTAAAGTTGGGAAAGTGGGAGTGGTGTCAATGAGCAGGCAAGCTAACAGTGTCTTCTCTGCTCAGCCAAGTTTCACCACGGATAGCTGGTTCTTCGTGCTGTACCCATTTCATTGATTCTTTTAACCAGGATTATAGCCTTGCAAAGTAAGTACAGCTTTTTTTCTTCCTCTGATACTTTAATTAATGCCTAACTAATAATTAAAGAATCTCTATTGTGAAACATAATCACATAGAGGGAGTGGGAAAAGGAAGTTTGCACAAAAAAATATAATTTGGAATTAAAAGAGAAAAAAAAGCTTTCCCAAACAACGTTTTGATTTAATTCCAAAATTGCTGCATTTCTTATGCTGTATTTTTTTCCCTGAAAAGATTCCTTGGAAGTGATGAATAGGATCTGGCAGGTGAGACAGCAGGGGCATTAGGAATTAGTAACATATGATGTTTTATTGCAGTGGTTTTCCCCATATCAGAAAAAGCAGGTTGTGTATGTGAAAATGCTCCATGTGTTAAAGTAAGGTTTAGACTGTTTTATAAGTCTCTGTTAGAAAGGAATATTCCTCTCAATTTCTGCAAAGGTGTGTAAGCTCTGCTATGTTTGCTTTGAGTTATTAATCAAATGATTAGTCAGCACTTGTTTGTTTAAAGTGAAGAGCAGAAATTTAGGCTCAGTAATTAACAATTTATTTTCATTGTGACCGTTTAGTTTGAAGAGTTCAGTGGCTATCGAGGTACAACAAAGCATGTTGTGGTGTCTCGTTTGTCTCTCTCCTTCCTGGAGTGACTTGCCCTGCTATATTGCTGATAGTTCATTTTCCCCAACCATAACAGACGCTTTGGTCCTACATCGGTCTGATGTCTTGTGTTCCTCAAAGAAATGTCTATCCAGAGAAAAATTGTCTCCTTGTAGTCTGCTAGATGGAGAGTTTTCATTTGTGTAGAAGAAGAAAAGGCTCACAGAAATCTTTTATTTCCTTTATATTTTTTGTTTTCTGAGTAAGAGCAGAAATGGGGTCATTTAACAATGCTTGAGCTGGTTTCAAATATTAATATCTCACTCATGAAACATGGGTGGGTTGTTTCATATCATTCATACTCTCAGTGGAAGTTTGTTTGAACTGGCGAGACTACAGTGCTGGCACTCATAGCTACTGTGCTGTAAATCCATTACATGCCCCCAGCACTGCATGGCCAGCACTGTCCATGTTGTATCTGCCACAGGTGTCTTCTTCTGGAAGAACTGCTTAACTGAGACAAGAATAAAATAAATACTCGTTCTGCTTTATCAATTATCCCCCTACCATATGGATAACTTGACTTGTCAGACATTTCCACACCAACATTGCTATTCTCCTGATTATATTTCTTAAAGATAAGTTATATTGAGCTTTAATTTTAGGAAGCAAATAGTAAACAAAGCATCTCTGTGTTTTGTTTGTTTGTTTTGGTTTGGTTTTTTTTCCATTCAAGAATGACTAAGCAGAAATTGCGTCTTATACCAATAAAATTTCAAATCAGGTTTTTCTAAACTGGTTCTGTAACCTTTCAGCTCCCTTTCATATATGAAAGTGTTTCTATAACATTGCGGCAGAGTCACAAAGCTGGGTGGATCATAAGCTATGTGTGCTTAGAAGATGCCCCAGTGCCGTGGGCCTCTCTGGAAATGCTGACATATTGCTTTCCCAGGAAAGGAGATACTCATCAAGAATCCATGCAGCAGGCCTTTTTAAAATATAATTTTCAATGTTATGGCTCCTCTGCGTTTGAAGGTTCCCTGTGATTGCTGACTCAGGATCTCATTTCTAAGACTGCTAATGGGCAGCTAATGAGTTAAATCTCTTGAAGGGAGCTTTGAACCATCTCACGTGACTGGAACTGACTGTAATAGACTCAAGGCTTAGGACAGTCACGGCTTTGACAAGATTTAAAATTTCATAATATTTAATACTATAAATTATTTTCAAGAATATTAATGTCGTGCACTCTTAAATATCATACATCATTAATAAATGAAGCATAAAAAACTGACCGGCCAGTTGCCTGTAAGTATGGCGGAACAGAAATTATTTTTTGCTAACCAATTCGTCATTCAAGGTTAAGGGTGAAACTGAGCTTTTTTCCCCCAAAAAATGCCCTAAGTTGACATTATTTCAATAGCACTAGAAGAAAGAAATTATAAGGATGGAGAGGTTTACCACTACGAGAAATAGGTTCACTCAGCACAAAAGAAGCTTTGAGAGTATCAGCAATTACTGGATGAACAAAAGGTAAATAAAAGGTTCAGCACAAAATACCTCCTGTTTTCTTCACTGTAGATGAACATCGAAACTTTGTAGAAAATGATCAAACACAAATAGTATCGGAGTTACCAGTGAGGTCAGAAAATAAGTATTTAAGCCACGGTTACAGCTTTTCACTGGAGTAAGGAAGAAGAGATTGTTCCATTTTGTGAAATTTCCTATTTTCTTACTCTGAATCTTTTGCAACCCAAGGAAGTGAAACATGGGTAGCACATACACATCTTAAAATCACCCTAGGTTTGCCAATATAACTGAGAATACTAATGTTATAATGACAGCATAACATTCACAATGTCAAGCTAGAAAGGATCAAGAAGTACTTGTAAGCAGCTATGACTGCATATTGATTTTTAGCCTGTAAGGAAGATCCAGAGGTCTAAATAGAATAATATCAGTTCAGCCAGCACTAAGGAATGATGTCCTACCCCTTTAGCAAGTAAGATTTTTTTTTTTTTTTTTTTTTTTTGGTGAACTGCATGCCTTGTTCTGCATTGTGAGAGTCTTCATATCGTTTGTCTCCAAATGACATGTTCTTGGTTCCCTAGGTAATTTTCCAGCAGCTGCTCAGTAATAAATACCTGTGAAGTTGGTACTTGGCCCAAATCTTCAAATTTTAGGTGGGGGAGACATGGGGACAGAGAGAGAGGGAGAGAAGGAGACAAAATATATATTGTGTGTTCATGTGTGAATGTTTGAGTTAATGCAGGAGATAAGTAGCCTATGTGAGGAATTTTATTTAAGACCTTCAGAGGCACAAAGGTGCATGTCTGGGATGAGCAACTGCAGAGAGGCATTTTAAAGGATGATTCTACATCTTTCACCCCTGTTGTTCCAAGTTACTCCTTCATCAGTAGTTTCAGCCCTTCATATTTGTTTCAGCTGTGTTTTGCCACTGTTTTGCCAAAAGCTCTTCTCCTTTAAGGTGTGTACTGAGCCCATGGTTTCTGGCAAGCTTGACTTTTCTGGTAATTAGATGCTTTCATCTGTGAGAAATTGTGACTATGTAAATGAGATAGATGGTTGCAGTGCTAGGCTGGCTCTTAGTTCTTCCTTTACAGTCATAAGATATCTGAGATGCCTTTCACGAACCTCACTCTGACATAAGCTTCATGCCTACTGATGCTGTAAATGGGGTCTCACATGGATATTCTCTCTTTACCAAGCAGCTGCTGGACATTGCCAGGCTACTGGCAGATGGAACAGTCCAGACAGACTCATTCCGAATTCAGGGTTCTGGCAAAGCCAATAGATGTTGCAAAGCATACTGCTCTATATTTTTATGTAGGGATAACTTTCTTCTGTGATATATATTTAATGTTTCTTCTCTTCAAGACAAATTCCTTTTTCTTTTTCCAATGGGAGGGGATTTGTTATCAAACTGTTGTTAGTATCTGATATTATTTGCAAGAGTGCAGTGCTAATTAGGTGTGCTTTTCAAACACAGATTTAAATAGCCTTGGTCTTATTGCAGTATCTTTTTTTATTGTTTTTTACTTAATTAGATTGTACAATGCATTTCAGTAACCTTTTATACAGCATCTAAAAGATGCCCAAAATAAACCAGATGCCTTAACAAATAGATCCAAGAACATGTGTAAGTTAATTAAAATAAAAATAAAGACGTTTACTTTGTAAAAGGCCTTATGAGCAAATCAAAGTGTTTTCTTTATGATGCCACAGGTGAATTATATAACCTGTTCTGTTACTCCTATAATAATGTATAAATACCACAGATTATTTGGAAGTTATTCACTACTGTTAAGTATCACAACTGCTCCACATCATGTCTGTACAATGGTGTCACATGTTCAGCTAAGTTTGGGCAATATGACACATGCACTCAAATAGGAAATTGTTCTAATTCAAAATGCAAAATGCCTATCCAAACCAGGATCAGAGTGAACAGTCAAGAAAGATACCTTGCTGGAGAAAGTTCCCTACCTATATGTTCCCTCTTTCTGTCTTCTCATACCTTTCTGTCCTTACCCAGCGAGATCTTTCCTGGCTAGTATATAAATGATGTAAACTAGGTAAGTAAATGTTTGAGACTGTAGTATTAAGTAGCTTGTTATTGAAGAGAATTCCCACTGTCCTTTAGGTGCTTCTCAAAAGACTATCAAACTTCCTACCGATGTAAGAAATTAACTGACTTTCCTTTTCATAATATGATAAAATAGGACATTTATATCTTCAGTGTCAGAGTCTGAAATGCAAATGTAGAAAGGTATGTGTCTGGATAAGAAAACACCTTTTAAAATCATCCCTCCACACCATATTTATTACACTATTCTGCCATTTTTCCTGGAGAGACCAAATCCTAGAGATGCCTTTTAGATTCCATATGAAATTTTACACCTTTTAAAGTCTTTCCCAAAATTCATCTTTTCCATTTCCTTTCTATCTCTGTCAGTGGCTTTGATGGAGCTGTCTAACAGCACTTAGATATAATGTGATTAGTGATTGTCTTATTTGGGGGGGATACATGATACTGGGGGCAGAGTAGTGTCAAAATCACAATGCCAAAGGGATCATCTTCTGTGTGCTTGCTGGTCTAAAGTCATACTTGTGCTAATGACTGAAATTCTGTGGTTCACCCTTGTTAGTTTGAGTCTACACAAATGTGCTTACACCAAAGTGCAATTTCAGGCATATGAAAGCAGTCTGGAAGATAGGAATACTCTCTGGCTTTCTCAGAGCATGGACTGCAGCAGCTGCCCCTTGGACTACCCTTCCTATTCCTGACTGCACAGATAATGTAACTGCCCTGTGGCAATTGCAGTTGTTAAGAATGGCTAGGAAAATATTTGTAGTTAAAACAGTGTAAGTGATGAGTGGGCACACAACAATGTTAATTTAGGAGACTTTCTGTATGTTTCTAGCATGATCTTATCCTACAGGACTAGATGGCTTTCTAGACACTTCTAGCAAGGCTAGTGGGAATGGAGAATCATCCCTTAAGAGGAAGGACATATACCAAAGCTAAAGCTTTAATGAACAATTAGCCATGAAGCAAGAGACAGAAAAGATTATGAAACTATTAAAGGTTTATCTGAGAGACAGCAGAGGCCCAGAGAATATGTGTAGTACCTTATAAGGTGGCACATTTTAAGACTATTGATTAAAACCAGAATAAATTCATATCTGATCCAATTTGACTCAATATGCATGGGTCACCCTGACCTACCAAGATTTCCCCAAGTTCTTCCTCTAATAGCGGCTCCATGTAACATGTGGCATTGCCAGCTGTCACTTGAAGGTGATGGCTATAACTGAACCCCATGCACTTCCTTGGCTGGACATGAATGAGACCTTCCTTGCTCCTCAGGAGCTGCCATTGTGCTCTGAAGCTGAATGGGCTCAGTCAGCCCCTCCCCCCCCCTCCCCTCTCCCCCCCCCGCCCCCCCCCCCCCCCCCCCCCCCCCCCCCCCCCCCCTCCCCCCC
>JANIJG010015629.1:3492-15615 GCA_024611175.1 Megaceryle torquata | reverse complement strand
CCCCTCTCCTCCCCTCCCCTCTCCTCTCCTCTCCTCTCCTCCCCTCTCCTCTCCTCTCCTCTCCTCTCCTCTCCTCTCCTCTCCCACCCCACCTTGAGTCATCTCTTTTCCTTTTTCTGTTTCAGGATGACAATGGATGCTCTGCAACTAGCAAACACTGCCTTTGCAGTTGATATGTTCAAAAAACTATGCGAGAAGGACAAAACAGCCAACATTATTTTTGCCCCACTGTGTACGTCAACGTCTCTGGCTCTGGCATGTAAAGCTACAAAAGGTGATACTGCAGATCAAATGAAACAGGTGAGCTGTCAGCATCCTGTTCTGTGGCTGCAAAATTGTATGTTTGTCAGAGGTGGCTTTCGTATTTATTCTTGTTAGTATTCTAGTGGATGTCTGGTTCCCTTGTAAGCCAGGCTGCAAACCATTCATGTGAAATTCCTAAATGGTTCCACACTCCAGGGCCCCACACAACAAAAAAAGTTGAAAATCTGTCATAAAGAAAAACCTTTCTCAAGTGTATACAAGGCAGAATGGGACATGGCACAGTCCTCAACAGTTTCATTAAAACCTTGTCTCCTTTTAGCATAGTGCTGATTGTGGCTGCAAGTCACAGTTAAGATCACTGCATTTTCTGGATAATATTTTTTTCATTATTCAGGAATGCCTCAGATTTATAGAATTGGAAATAATTTTGCCATTATCTGCCACCAGCAAGTATGCTTAGCAGCCCCATCATAGACATTTCCCCTTTCTCCCACATCTGCTAAGAGGAAGCGGATGCAGCAGAAGAGGGAACAACTTCAACCATGTTTCTTCTTACAAGCAGCTTGTGGTGTTCAGGGGGTTTCCAACACCATGATGCAGCTTGGCAGTCATGATGCAATTAGGTATCAAGGTCACTCTGTGGTGCGGGGAGGCAGCCTTGCAGCCTCTTTTGCTGCCTCTGTGTAAGCAGAGATTTGTATAGTTCCTTTTTATCCCAGTGAGAGTTCCCATGGTTTCTGCAGTTACCTAAATGTGGATAAGAAGAAAATTCAGTATGCATTTGTATGCTGATTATCACCTGATTCTGAGAGATATTCTACATATTTGAGTATATTTTCCTTTCTTTGGGAATTCTTCCCTGTAAATCCTCATTAATTGTTCTGCGATTCTGTGATTCACTAAAGGCACTCCTGAGCACAGCTTCCTATGCCTCCGCTCATGCCACAGTTTACAATGAATCTCGTGCCAGTTGCATAGCTGCACAGCAATATATGCATTAAGATCTTCTAGGCATTGCAGATTTTTCCAAACAGCATTATTTGTTTGTTTTAAAATTATGATTTTTAAAATTTTAAATTAACTCTGGATTAAATTAAATAAATAATGTACACCCTACAGTTTCCTCATCAGTTCAAAATTCCAGCATTGTCTTTCTAATGGAAGCGTTAAAAATATTAACCTGCCCCTAATTTCATTTCACTTGTATCTGCAATTTGCTCTGAACCAACACATAGTAACTTAAGATCCACATCCACAAATGGATCTCTGTTACACAAGAACATTTGTATTTTATATTTCTCAAATGCTACATAAAAAGTGCTGACTACAGGTACTAAGAAGAGCTTGCTAAGTTTTTTAATGAAGTATCTCCTCTTTTCCATGCTTATTGTAGCTTCTGCCTGCCCCTAAGTTCATGTTTGGGTTTTAAATACTAGATACAAAAGGAGCCAGGGTGGCAGTTTTACTCTGGAATATCAGTTAACAGATTTGTGCCAAAAGCTCTCCTAGGTAGAGAAGTTGCAGTAATGTAGGTTTCTCCCCAGACATAGTTTCTCAGCACAGAAGCTTTCTGCACTTATCACACTAAGAAATAAAACTTTTTGAGGAAAAGAAAATAAGTTGAGAAAGTTGAGGAAATGACCATGGAGTTTGGATGAGAGCTGTGCTGGTGCTGTGTCCTTAGGAGTTTATTTCCTTCTGCTCCCACTGAACAGGGCGAAAGGAGGACACTGAGAGATGGCTAAGGCAGAGCAGAAATTTGTTGTGTCTGTGAAGATACAATTTGTTCAGGGACGAGAGCAGGAGTGAGGGACAAAGGGAAAAGAAGGTTGTTAGCACCTGATATTCCTCATGCATAGAATTTGAGACAGGTGAGGAGGGTTGGGCAGTCTGCCTGTAAAGAAACAGCCACCATCAAAGACCCTGTAATAGGCAGGCATTAGAAGTTCATATTTACAGGGATATCTTCAAACAAAAACAAAAGCAACCTCTCACAATGAGTTTTAGGTCACCCTAGCACTACCTAGAACTGGACTTGTCATTCTCAGGAGCTGGGATGTGGCCATGTGTAAGTCAGCAGCCCTATCTCCAGCTCATATTTTGCCTACCAAAACAGATGTCTTGTATCAATCACAGCAATCAGAAAACTTTATTATCTGTTCAGCGTTTTTAAAGGTGTAGCCCACTTCTAGAAAGGAGACTAATTGGGACCCTCATCTGTCTTAAAAGCTCCAGATTTTTTGTCAGGTTTTTAGAAGTTTGATGAAAACGTACTCCATACTACAGAGTTTTAGTTGATCAAGCCACATCACCAGCATGAACATGTATTGCTCAGAGGAAAGAAATGTGATTCATAAAAGTTCTTGTAGAATCAGGTTTTTAGATTTATGTGAGGAGGTAATATAAATAAATTATTTTTGAGTAATAAGAGCAAGAGGCTGTGTGGTTAGCTTAAATATGAAAAACCACAACTCTGATCAGAAACCAGCATTGTATTTTGCTAAACTGTTAGGAATTTTTAGGTAATAATAAAAAAGATGCTTAGTATTTTATTATGTTAATTTAACAGGTACTCCATTTACAAGACGTCAAAGATGTTTCTTTTGGGTTTCAAACAGTAACTTCAGACATTTCCAAACTCAGCTCTTTCTTTGCACTGAAAATGGTCAAAAGACTCTTTGTAGACAAGTCTCTTAATCCTACCACAGTAAGTACTGCTGAAAAGCCCCAGTGCTATGAATTGCTTGACCAGCATGTTGACAGGTTATGGTGTCAGACTGCAATGTTATTTAAAATAAATTCTCTCACTTTTGACTGTTACTTGACTAGACTCAGATGATGAACAATGTAATATTTTCTGCTGCCATAAAAGTTTGTAGGAGGATGGATGAGTGTGCTGCTTGACCCCCAAGCTATGCAATTACTACTACACTTTCTAATTCTTTCATTAATATGCTTTAGGTCAGTAGCTCAGTAGGTTCTCAATGTAGTGTAAGTTATATGCCCCATCAAGGTCTTTGCATTGTATGTATGAGCAAAAACAAGTTTTAGAAAAAGTTGGTGGTACAAAGGTATGTACAGGTCACACACTGAAGTAACTACTGCATAAGCTGTAGTTTTCTTAGTGTGTCTGAGGAGGCAGAAGCCTGGCCATTTAAATAACACAAGTGAAGAAGGTGGTGTTTGGCTTTATAACTTAAAGACTTTGCAAATAACTGAGAAAAATATTGTGCGTTTTGTTTGGTTTTTTCCCCTCCCAAAGTTGCCTTTAAATACTACCCTAAGCAAGGACAACATCACCCTAAAAATGGTGTTTCAGAAAATGCAACATGCTTAAATGATGCTATAATCAAATTGCTTGCTGTTCAGCCTCTGCTACAGCAAAGGCGAATACCCATCCACAGCAACAACTCTATCATCTCCTGAGGCCATTATTTCAGTTCACTCTCTTACCCAGTCCTGGACTGAGGGTTGCTTTATCTTCTCAAACTCTGGCAACATGGCCACTCGTGCAATGCCAGTTACTTTAGCTGCTGATGTAATGACACTGGACTAAAGACAACTTTGGGAGCAATATACAAATGCAACTGTGCATCCTAGTTGTCACCCACTGTTACTTAATAGCTGTGCATCATAATAAATCTCCCAACTACCCCATGGTGGAGCTCAGGATGCTGATGTAACAGACTCTGTAAAGAGCCACTGAGATTATGGCATTTAATCAAGGATGACTTTGGTTCTTTGTGTCTTTCAGGACTTTGTCAACTCCACAAAGAGACCTTTTCCATCTGAGCTAGAATTAGTGGAGTTCAAAGAAAAAACTGAGGAAACCCGTCAGAAGATCAACAAATCTCTTTCAGACCTAACTGGTGGTCAGTACAGCTTAACCTTGGGGTTCTGTTTGCTTCTGAAGAAGAGATCTTTGTCTGTGTGACACCTCTTTAGTAATGCTTTTACAAGTAAATACATAGTGAATGCGATGGGACTAGACCTAGTATTTGGATTCATGAGGATTAACAATGTCAGCCTGTTTTGAAATCCCTAACTTTACTACTGCATCATTTCTGAAGGTGGAAATGTGAAGTGAAACGCTGACAGGATAGTGAGTTGGTCAGAGAGGAACCTAATGTAGTTCAGTAAGGATAAGCATAGAGTCCTACACATGGGGAAGAATAACCCCATGCAACAGCACAGGTTAGGGGTTGACCTGCTGGGAGGCAGCTCTGTGGAGAAGTCCTGGTGGATAACAAGCTAACCATGAGACAGCAATGTACTCTTATGTCCAAGAAGGACAATGGTATCTTAGGTCTTGGAGTGCATTAAGAAGTGTGTGTCCAGCAGGTTGAGGGAGGTTATCCTCCCTATCTATTCTGCACTAGTGAGGCCACGCCTGGAGTATTGTGCCCAATTCCAGGCTCCTGAGTTCAAAAGACACAAGGAACTACTGGAGAGAGTACAGTGGAGGGCTACAAAGATAATTAGGGGACTGATTCATCTCTTTTATAAGGAAAGGCTGAGACACTTGGGGCTGTTTAGCCTGGAGTAGAGAAAGCTGAGAGGGGATCTTATCAATGATTATAGCTATCTAAAGGGAGGGTGCCAAGAGGATGGGGCCAAACTCTTTTCAGTGGTGTCTAGCAACCAGACAAGGGGCAACAAAATGAAATACAGAAAGTTTCACCTAAACATCATGAAAAGCTCTGAGGGTGACAGAGCCCTGGAACAGGCTTCCCAGAGAGGCTGTGGAGTCTCCTTCTCTAGAGACTTTAACAACCTGCCTGGACATGTTCCTGTGTAGCCTGCCCTGGGTGATCCTGCTCTGGCAGGGGGGGTTGGACTCAATGTTTTCCAGCAGTCCCTTCCAACCCCTACCATTCTGTGAGATTATGTGATTCTGTGATTGATTCTGTGAAATGTGAGATTGAGCTTGCATTAAACTTGGGGAAAGCTACCCACATTTGAATGCAGCAAGACAGTTTGGCAAAACAACAACTCCTAGCTCTGGAGTGTCACCATCTGTCATCTGATATCAATATATCAAACTCAGGCCCTGGTTTCCTATGAAAGTTTTATTTTAATGGGAGGTACTTGGTGGACTCTGAATTTCAGGATGTTAATTAATAGCACAGCTTAGTTCAGCTTTTGCCTACAAGCATGCCACAAGCAGATGTGCCTCTCTTATTTGCTTTCTGGTGGAACTGAGGGTGGTGGCATTTTTCCTGCAGTACTGCTAAGCCACTAACCACTGGGCCCAAGTAAAAGAAGAGCACCAGTGACCATGGGGGTTCCTGGGCAGAGCCTGCACAGTCTCTGGAGGGTAGAGGTCCAGTCCTGGCCCATGAATAACAGACCCCGTTTGCAGCCTGTACGGAAGTAGCTCTGGGGATGGTTGTTGTCTGTTGCCCTCATGTGGTACAAATATGAAAATATGGGTCCTCCCAGGCCGGCATAGGTGCCCACGTAGAAGTACCTTGTTATGCCTGTGCAATTCATGCATGAAGGCAGGACTTGCCTTCTTAGTGCTCTGAATTCAGTGTTTTTATGGCAGGGCTTGGACAGGTCTAAAACTGAGTGACCAAGTGACACAATGTTACTATATTTTATTTTGAAGTCTGTATCAGTATTTGGTTATGAACTGTAATCAGAGCAGCATTTTTTGTTATACTGGTTATTTTATTCTCAGTATCAGTCTAGAAATGACTAGGTGCTAGTCTGGAACATCCTTTCAAATTCTTCTTTCTAAATAACAATTGTTTTTTTCATTTACACCTGTTAAATTTCACTGAAAATTCAGTACCTTTTTAAAGGTGCTGAACAAAACCAGTAGATCTATTTCTGATTTCATGCTATATAAGCCAAGAACACATGTAATTTGGAAGATCTGCCATGACCTCAAATCTCATTTCAAACATTAAGCTGCAGTTTTAAGTACTTCTTTTTTGAGTTTTCCATTTGAGTAAAAATCTTTTATCTTTGAGGTACAGAACACTTTTTTTTTTTTTTTAAATTCAGTGAAATGTTTCCATATTCAGTTGAAACAATTGATATACTGATAAAGTATTGTTATATTAACAGTTCTCTTAAACATGTTCACAGGCAAAATGGAGAATATTTTGAATGAGGATAGTGTAAGTGACCAGACTCAGATTCTCATAGTTAATGCAGCTTATTTTGTCACAAACTGGATGAAGAAGTTCCCAGAGGCAGAAATCAAGGAATGTCCTTTTAAAGTCAACAAGGTATGTTCTGAAGAAGATAATTAAAAAAAAAATAAATAAAAAAAAAAAAAAGAGCAAGCTTTTGAGCTAAGGAAATCCCAACAAGAGAAAACAAGAAATGTTTATTATTACCATGGCATTCTTAGACTCTAAACCTATATGCTGTTGTAAAGGTCCCTAAATGAACTTGCTTGTTGTGTTGGTTTAAAACTTTGCTGGTGCTTTCACATCCATCTTTCAAAGGCCCAGTGTGAAAACAAATTGTCTGGATAGTATATTTAGAAAACAGCAGCTGAGTCCAAGTGATCAAAAAGAGCCATTGCCTACCAGGATATGCATATTCTCATGGGTAGCTTCTTCCAAGAAATTGCAGCCTGTACCAAAGGCTACATCCCAAAACCAGCAGGGGTGAAGTAGGATAGAACATTTAATTTCTTGTGGTCACAGGGCTAGTGAAACATCTACACCCATGAGGTCTCTTTGAATATACCCTTAGTTGCCTGGCCCTGTGCTTTCCTCTGTAACCCCATCAACCTCCCTCTTTCCAGTCAGGCTCAGGACTGTGGCTTTCTGATTATCAACTTGGCTTAGCCACAGGGTCCAAGTGGGTGCAGGAGTGACATTTTTTTTAAGTGACATTTTTCAACTGAATTTGAGTTTTAAATGAGTTCCCAGGTGAACAGAAGACTTAGTAAAGCTTCCCTATGAAACAAAGAGTTTTGTTTTGTTTTGTTTTATTTCATTCCTGAAAAGCAAAGACTTAAGGCTTTAGGTAAGCCTGAAATTTCTTCTTATTCTGTTTCAGCTCCTGAATCAAAGTATCATTTATTCATATAAACAGCTTGACTTTCACTGTTGAGACGTGCTCAGTGCTTGACACTTACTGGCATTATGATGCCAAGTAGACAGCATAGTTTGTAGCATTCAGTGAAGCAAGCATGAAGGGGCACAGATATTAGGCAAAGAGCTCTTTTAAGGCATATCCCCAATATGTCGCTATTGTTTTAAGTAGAATTCTCTTCCACTTATCTATGGAAAGCTGCCTACCGTGAAAAGCCCACAAGGTCTCTTACAGCTGGTTTCATTACGTATAAAAGCCAATAGATTCTCTGATGGTAATTCAATGTACCACCTCCATCTCAAGCTTAGAAACTTTGCTTGCTCTTCATCTTATTTTTTAATTAAAAGGAATGCTAGATTGTTTCCTTTGTGTTTTGTAGACTGAAAATAAACCAGTGCAAATGATGAATCTGGAAGCTACTTTTTGCCTCGGCTATGTAAAAGAATTAAATGTTTCCATCCTTGAGCTTCCATGCCTTAACAAGCATATAAGCATGCTCATTCTGCTACCCAAAGAGATAGAAGATGAGACCACTGGATTGGAGCAGGTGAGAGAAAGAAAATAGCATTGGTATGATGCTTCCCTTGGAAGCAGTCACACTTACAATGACATGATTATGGAAGGTTTTTGTTATTTAGATGCAATATAGAGAACAAAAAGTAACACTTCTGTGAATTTGTCTTCTCATACTGCTTCTCTGTTCCTGATCTCATATTTGTGACATCGTTGTTTCCACTGTGGCCAGATGTGAGGCTGTGAACAAGACTTTGTTTTAGACACGAATATGCACAGAAGACAGAGTAAAGTGCAGAAGGTGCCCTTGATGCCCTTTAGAAATCTGCATCAGTTTGAAAATATGGACACCAAGAATAATGTTCATCTTAAGACTTTTGCTCTTGCTATAGTAAAGTGCTTAAAGTCATACTGGGTACTCAGTAGTTCTGACATTATTTAGTCTGGTGTCTTCTTTTTTATCCAGTTGCTGTGTATCTGTAATTTATTTTTCTAAGGTCTTATACTTTAAGTTTTAATTTTGATCAGAGGTGCCTGAAAATGAGCTATTTTTTATTATTATTATTACAATTGCACATAAATTTGAAATGAATAAGGCATTTCCTAAAGAATGACTATTTCTTATGTCATTTCTCTATGAAAACATTAGAACCTACTTTCACCTCTCTTCAAAGTTTGAGAATTAAGAGACAGATGTCTCCTTTGTAATTTGCTTCAACCAGCCATAAATTTTAAAGTCAGGAGGAATCTGCCTTTGGAGCTGTAAGGTATTTTTATATGTAGGAGTAAATCAGAGAATGCACATATCTTAAAAAGCAAGTGAGGCCTTTCCTGATACAGATTTCTTGGTGGCCTCAAATTCTGCCTCCTCACTTCCTAGTTTTTAAAAAATTCTTCAAAAAGCAGCATGTTTGATTGAGATCAGGCTCTGGATTTGGACTCTTTTTTCTGTCCCAAATGCTAGCAATTTAATTACTCTGTATGGTCAGGAATCAAGACTTTTGCATTGGCCATTTGGCTGGGTGTAACATGGGTAGAAGTTGTCTTTCTCAGGTTCCTTCATACAGTTGTTGAGGTGATTGCCCATCAGAAACTTGTAAAAGGCTAACAATCAGAGTTCCACATACAGTGGATTTGCCCCAGAGGCTTGTCCTATGGATTACATCATAATTGCATCAATATAACTGAGAGTATGATAACTCTGAACGCTACAGTTGTCAATTCAAAATCAAAGGTTGCCTTTTGATCTTTATTTCCCAGTCTTGATAGTAGTGGAAAATTCAGGTAATGGTCTTTTGTTTTTTTCTCTCTTTCCTTGGAGTGCTCATTTATTTATTTTGTCTTCAGCTTGAAAAGGCACTCACCCCTGAGACATTATTACAATGGACTAATCCCAGCATGATGGCCAACACCAAAGTGAATGTATTTCTTCCGAAGTTTAGTGTGGAAGGTGATTATGACCTGAAGCCATTTCTGGAAAGCTTGGGAATGACAAATGTCTTCAATGAGAATGCATCAGATTTCTCTGAGATGTGTGAGACAAAATGCGTGGTTTTGTCAAAGATCATCCATAAAGTCTCTTTGGAAGTAAACGAACAAGGCGGAGAATCCCGAGAGGTACCAGGATATCGTATTCTGCAACACAAAGATGAATTTAAAGCTGACCATCCATTTATATTTTTGTTTAGGCACAACAAAACTCGCAATGTGATTCTTTCAGGCCGATTCTGTTCCCCATAATCAGAAAGTATTCATTAAGAAAAAGCACAATTACATTTATGATAGTGAATGTTCCTGTAAAGCTTGTCATCCTGACTATCACCTTTGAAAGGATATCTAAGCGTTTCATGTATCAGCTGAATAATATAATGTACTCTACATATGCAGCAGAACTAGTTTATCTTTTTATGTTTCATCCCCTTAAGCTGAAGGATCCCCACTGTGAAGAACACACTGTATTTTATTGATAAGCATCCCAGCCTCAGCAGCAAGTGTATTTTGTTCCTCTGTGACGACATCTTCCCAAAACTAAGTGAACTGAGAGCCTGGTTTAGATTGATCAGGAGTTGCAAAGGGCTCTGTGAGGAAGAGCTACATTCCTGTTCCCTAGACAAACTAATGTTCCTTGTGACCCACGCTCTGTGGATTCTGACTGCCTAGAAGGGGAAAATGTGGACATGTGTGATAGCCCTCTGTGTCTCTCTATACTCTGGTGGTCCAGAGTGCTGTACCAGACCCTGCCAGTGCCCAGTGAATCAATGTCCAAGTTTTGAAGTATAGCTAGACAATTCAGGCTAGCATCAGAGTTTACATCTGTGAAACAGCAGCTGCACTGAGATCTATGGATGGAGGCAATCATCATGGTGACGAAACATATACTCAAGACTCCAGTGTGAGCTATGTCAGTAGGTTGGGGAGGTTGTACTCTGATGTATGGGATTTTTTGACTCATTGCCCTTCAGACATGTGAAATGGAACCAGTTCACTGTATCTACGATGAGCCCTGTTCCCTATATCCTGAGAAAAAGAACATTGTGCAATTCCAGAGTAGAAAACAGTTGTATTAATACTGCTAATGCCACACTTTCCACACACAGATTATCTGCCATTTCTAGTTTTGGACTCAGCATTAAGGTGCCTTCATACAATTACTTAATGTCTGAGGCATGAGAAAGCAATGAAGAGTTCAACTTGAATGAGGTTAACATTGTAATTACCAGTCTCCAAATTCCATATGAAATCATGGTAATCAGTTCTAATTTCTATCTAAAGATTGCTGCATATGTTCAGTACTGGTTTACCTAATTACTGTTCAGAATAAAGCACTATAAAACCCTTGTCAAATGTCTTCCATACCTCCAGCATCAGTCTGTGTGTTCACTGACAGCATCAGCGTTCATCCTTGACCTCCAGTAAATGATAGGAATGGAAATGAACAGATTCACTTAGGCCACAAAATCAAAATAAGAAACTGAATTGTCTGGATTGCCCTTCTGGACCACATGATGGCAGTTCCCTGTAAGGACTATGTTACTAACTGGTCACAATTTACAGAGAATTCAATTATGTATCCTCAAGAAATGGGAGCTTTTTACTACAGAATTCCTTCTGGTGCTTCAGGTCAGAAAGAAACTGAAATGAGATTTCTATGTGGGAACACACAACTCCTAATATGCATGCTTCTAATACTGGAGAACAGCTCAGTGTTTATTCTGAATTCAGTGACAGAAGTTCTGTTTTGATTCTTGACCTTGCCAATCCGTGGAAAGCCTTTAGTCACAATGATTCCATGCTTTTACCTGTTTCTTCTCTGTGGACCTTTAATAGGCTCTAACATATTTTAATATCAGAGGTGTAACTGGTGTCATTGGGCCATATCTTTGAAGGCACCAAGGGGAGTAAGTTCCACCCAAACAAATGGGAGGTGAGACCCTGCAGACCTGTGTGGGTCTTTGCTGATATTCATTAGGTGTCCTGATACATGGTTACTAGTTAGAAGAATGCAAAATATAACAACTACTTTGCAATCCAATGTGTCTGAGAAGGAATTGTCTACAAAGGCCTTTACCATCTCAATAACTTCAGGGACAGCTGAATCACTGGGAAATATTTTATACACTCCATCATTGTCTGATCTGCTTTGGAGGCTGAGGTCAGGGTTTCTGTTGGTTCTCTTGTAGAAGGTGGGTCAGGGCATTGCAGATGGATTTGATGACTGACTAAGCAGCTGCGCAGGCAGTCTGTATATAGGCAAGATGGACTAGTTGCCTATAGTTTTGCAGCTTGTTTTGGCACTGACTCTTCATCAGGTAGTTCCAGTTGTCCAGCAGGCCACAGAATCATAGAATCATAGAATGTTAGGGGTTGGAAGGGACCTCTAGAGATCATTGAGTCCAACACCCCTGCCAAAGCAGGATCACCTAGAGCATGTTGCTCAGGAACACATCCACGTGGGTTTTGAAAGTCTATAGAGAAGATGAATCACAGCTTCTCTGGTCAGCCTGTTCCAGTGCTTCATCACCCTCACAGTAAAATTGTTCCTCCTCATGTTGAGGTGGAACCTTCTATGCTCAAGTTTATAACCATTGCTCTTTGTACTATTGCTGGGCACTACACAAAAGATATTGTCTCCTTCCATTTGACACCCACCCTTCTGATATTTATAGACATTAATAAGGTCACCTCTCAGTCTTCTCAAGACTAAATATCCCCAATTCCCTCAGTCTTTCTTCACAGGGGAGATGCTCAAGTCCCTTAATCATCCTTGTAGTTCTCTGTTGGTCTCAT